>CM032632.1:16904812-17095553 GCA_019097785.1 Fraxinus excelsior
CAATATGATCAACAATGTCACAACCAGCTCCACCTGAACTACTAGAAGGTCTTTCAATATTATTGTCCAAATCACCATGAACAACTTAATCACAACCAACTCTACTCGAGTTATCACTTATCAAACTATAAGGTGCAGTTGCTTCATTCATAATCGCTGAACCTTCCAACACATATAACCGGTACTTTCTCCACCCTCTTAACACAACCCGGGCACTCTTACTTACTTTCAGAACTCCACTTCCACCGGTATACCTGTACCCTTTTGAATCAAGAGCACTCAAAGAGATCAGATTTCTATTTATACCTGGAACATGTCGAACCTGGCTAAGTGTTCTAATCGTCCCATTCAGCATCTTGATTTTGACGTTACCAATCCCAGCTATTCCACATGGCTCATTGTTTCCCGTCATCACAGAGCCCTTTGTAACTGTTTCATAGGAAGAAAACCAATCCCGATTTGAACACATGAAAAGTGCAAGTTGAATCAAGAATTCATTCCTCGTCAAATATGGAGTCACGTTTAGTAATCACCAACAAATCTTCATCACCATTCACTTCTACAAGATTAACATTACCGAAATTTTATGATTATTCATCCTGATCTGTAGTAGTAAACATCTTTCACCACTTATAGCAATCCCTCTTCATGTGCCCCTTATTGTTGCAATACCAACCGATTATACTGTTGTTGCTATCCTTGAATCTACCCCCTCCATGACTACCCATCTTCCTCTCACAAACAACAAGACCTTCTACACGAGCTTTAGAATCGACAACCAGATGCTTCATCTTCTCTTTAGAATAAAACGCATCATATACCTCGTCAATTGTAAGAGTATCTCGACTATAGAGAATGATATCTCTAAAAGTCATAAATGAAGGTGGCAACGAGCATAACAATATCAACTCTAAATCCTCTTCATCATACTCAACCTCCATCGTTTCCAAATCAGGGACGATTTCCTTGAACACCGATAGATTACCTTCCAAAGATTCACCTTCTGTCAAGCAATGATAATACAAACGCTGCTTCAAGTGTAACTTACTTGTCAAGCTCTTTGTCATACAAAGCTGCTCCGATTTCAACCACAATGCAGTAGTACTTTTCTCATTTACCACATCCTGAAGAATTTCATTAGAAAGACGAAGATGTATCTAAGATAGGGCTTTCCGATTCTTCTGTTGTTTCTCATTCACAAGCATTGTTGCGGCGTTTTATCAATCCCAATAAAGCATCATTAAGATCCAGATGAGCAATAACAACTAGTATCTTGATTTGTCACAATAAAAATCTACTGTTGTGTTCTAAAAGTGGAATTTCAAATTTCAAAGTTGTCATCCCTGAATAATCGACATTATTACATCCTTGTTTTAATAATTAATTTGGACCTCCCAAGAAACCGCAAAGGAACCCTTGGCTCTGATACCACTTGTTATGAACCAACTCGATATCAAGAATGTTTTGATATCACTTGTTGAGAAATCGGCTAATAATTAAAGACGAAAATCATGGACAATATGAAATTAATAGGTCATACAACAATCAAAAGAATTGTGGAAGAGGGAAATTTATTATACTGAAAAACAATCAATTGTCTTACAAGACTTGATCCTCTCAATCTAATCTAAACAGTTCTCTCTTATTTCTAATGTATAAATAAAGATCTAATTGTTATAATCTCTCTTAAGTCTTTTCTTTCTTCCTTGTTTGTGTCTATACCTTCTGAAGTATTTATAGAAGTTAAATCTCGAAATTGTGGAGTTCAAGATGAAGTAGAAGTCCCAAATTCTTCCTTTTTTTTCTTTCATTTTCGTCTCCAAAGTATTTTACTTTATCTCCAATTCCTTAATTCAATCAAACTCCAAAAACCATAATTTCTGGTTCCTAATCAAACCGTACCAAGATTAAACAAGTTTCCTCCATGCAACAAACTTCTAAATCATATTGAATTTTAGTCACAAAACTTAATATCCTTAGTAGGTTTTTTACAAGAAAGGGTAGATCATAGTGATTCAAATTGAGCTATAGTTTGAGGCCTTTTTTTTTTTTTTTTTTTACTTCATAAATTTGTCTCTTTTTTTCGCCCCTTGCAATAGTTTGAATCAAAAAATGATTTATCCTCCTCAAAAGTTTACATGATTTTTCTACCACACTATATCACATTGTGTGATTATAAAAAATATTTGATCAATCAAAAATTACATGTGAAATTTATTAGAGCATTTGATATAACCCGAAACGGAAACAAAATATTCCAAAACACAATCACTAAACATCGAGGATTGATAAAGTTTTGGGCTCAAAAAATACACTGCGCCCTTTTGTACAAAACGAAACAACCACAAAACCCAAGCCCTAAAAATGAACAGACAAACCTAGCTATTTCAATGGACCAAGAAACAACTAACTAATCTCAACTCTAAACACTCAAACGAAGAATCACAAAGACTCAAATCACTCGAACTCAACCGGTAAAAACCAAAAGTTTTTAGGGTTATACACATTAGACGAAAAGAGAATGAGAAGAGATTCAAAGAGAAAAACCCATAAGCTTCTCGCAGAAACCAGATGAAAAATTTGATTAGGCAACCGCTCAATTCCTTTAAATACCAGCATTCATCACTGTGGATTTCAGTAATTGATCAACGATCCAGAGAACCACACGTGTCATCCATAGTTGGGCTTGGGCCTATTCCAATTTTGAGTTATCGGGCATTGGCCATTCAATTCTGACATGTGGGCTTAGCCTAATTTCATCATAGCCCAATGGACTCAACAATTTTACATGGCATCACAGCAATCAGCATTAATGTTTGTACTTACATTCATTGTAGTTTTCTTCCATTTAAATTTGATTTTTGAAGTTGAAGTTGATGTTGATTTTAAACAATATGCGATTGTCGCTCAAATTCGTCCAAAATTTAAAGTTTGTTTGACATGTTTATTTTTTAATTGACACCACTAGCATAGAAATTTTTATTTATAAAGGCCTTAGAGAAACTTGTTAAGAGATCAAAAACATCAACGAAAGAACAAGAGAAGACTAAGCCCCATTTGATAGGGATTTAATATAAATTAAAGTCAACAATAGAAATTTTAATCTTCACCAAGCAGGGATTACAGCGAAACTCGAACCACGTGTATTCAGTATAGCGAAACACGAACCACGTGTCTTCAGTTCAAATCATGTTTAATTATTGCCAAGGAATTAAAGTCGAAGTTTTTATTCTTGATCCCATGATCTGATTCATTTGCTTCGAATTGAACGCACAAGATTTTCTGAATTCGTTTCGTGATTTTATTGGATCTGAGTTTATATCCTTTACCTTGCCTATAAATGCGTGCCTTAATTTCACGTTTGTACTACATCAGTTTTCAAGACAAAAATGTATTCACTCCCTTTTTTTAAAAATTCATTTTAAATATAAGTTTTATGGAATTCACAACTTTTATTAAATCTACTAAAAATCTATTTTTTTAGCAAAACCAAACTCGATGACAGTCAAATTATTATTCACCAATAGATTATCATCCGCAAATTGAGTCATCCACAACTTCAAATATTCGATTTGAATAATTTCTTGTCTGAAGCAAACTACTTGAGCAAGACTCGCAATCAAATTTGAACTAGTAACTTTTAATAAGGAAACTTAAAAACAAATTAATTGCTAGGGCATGCATTTTTCTTCTTTACATCAATTGAAGTATTTTTTTTCTGCATTTTATTATTTGGTAGAATGTTCCATTGACATTTATAATTTGATTCTCTAGGTGGAAAAAATGGTATTTACCAGTATAAAATGTGGCATTTGAAAAATCTACACGTTTCAACTTTACGGTTTCTATAGTCTTTGTTCACCTCAAAAATTTAAAGACTTGAGTGTACAATAGATACTGGTCAACTCTTTGCTTAATGTCCCCCTCCAACACGAAAACACCCGTAGCATGCAGAGGCAACCTCTATGAAAGATGGGGTGATATTGTTTGCAGATCGATGATCAAATAGGTCATTCGTAAAAGATTCTAAAAACTAAATTTACAAGATGTATATGTAAAGAGGGGACAAGATTAAGAAAGAACTTGGTTGGGAATTTGGTTTCATACCTATTTTTCTCAAGAAATAATAGACTTTTATAGATATCACAAAGATGAGGATATTAGGGTTGGACATTGTTCGTTTCGGTTCGATTTTGAAGAGAACCGAATTGAACCAAAATTTTCAGGTATTTAATAAATTGAACTGTCGGGTCCAAAATATAATTATGGAACCATTCGGGTTCGATTCCGTATCATAATTAATTTTTATAACATTTACAACAACACTACATAAATACAACTAAGAAATGTTCATTCATAGTTTCGATGGGCTGTTGGAGAGGGGAAGTCGGATTCGACAATCGGTAGCTTTGATTTGGACATGTAGATGTAGATTTTCATTTTATCAAATGATTTGAGATTAGTGAACATGTGCTTATCGAATGAATGTATGAAATTGAAAATGGACGGATAAAAACTTGAAAATGCCTAAATTTTGGGCTAACAATGAAATTAATAATTGGGCCAAAAACTTAAAACAAAAAATTGAATTTTGAAATTGGGTTGGGTTGGGCTTGCTAGACATGGACTTGGCTTGAGAGTTGGAGCATTAATTACTAAATTAGTTAATTTACTAATTTGTTTAAAAATAAATAAAATTATTTAATAAATTCAATTAAAAAAATTTAAAAATTATTTAGATTCGATTTTTCGGTTCTTGGTTTAGAATCAAGAACCGAACCAAACTCATCGGTTCTTGATTCAAGTACCCGTTCTGGTATTTAACTTATGAAGAATCGCTCGGTTCGGTTCAATTCGATTCGGGTTCAGTTCGATTCGAGAGTTTTGTCCAGCCTTAGAGGATATTTAAATCTTTTACACTTTTCTTAACACGTGACTTTTCTTAACACGTGTTTCTTTGTCATCGGTGAGTGTATCCCTAGAATACTTTGAAGGCACACGTCACTTACCTACTGGTAGAGAATTACTTTTAACAGATTTCTTGTTTGATTCTACTTTCATTTAGTGTTTTTTGCCCACATGGCCAAGATTGCCACATGGTAGATAATATCCATTTTGTTTCTTAACTTGCAACAAAATATATGGTGTCACTCAATTAGTACTTTGTTACTAAGGAGGAAATAAAGGATAACGTTTCTCCAAGTCTAGTGGGCTCACCAATCACATCTTCATCGTAATGAGAGGTGAGATTAAGATTCTCTCATGCACATAGAATTATAAGCTCGCTCACATAGAAACTAATGGAAAGAGCGTGGACGAAGGTCATCGACAAATATTGAGATGAGATTCAGAGGGTCACTGATAAGTGCGTTTGCACACTTATTTAGGCCATAAAACATGGAAAATTATTGATGTATATGTTGAAATATAGCTTAATTCGATATAATATATGTTTGTAGGATTACATTGATGGATGGAATGAAGAGTATGCAAAAGCGAGCGAAAAATGACCAAATTAGAAGAAAATGAAACTTCGAGCGACCAAAATGCAATTATTCAGAAAATGACCTGAATGGTGAGTCAAGCATGGAATTGAGCCAAGTAACATGTTGATATTATGGAATGCTAGAAGAAGAAGGAAAATGAAGCAATGCCAAAAGATAGATGAAACAAACTTGGGGACCAAAGTGAACCAAAAGGGAAAATAATTTCTACCATGCAGTCGCCCAAGCACCAACAAGAGATGAATTGTGCAAGTTTTTATAATCATACTGTCGCATGGATTTATACCATGCAGTCGCATGGTTTATTTTGGGCGCGAATTTTCTAATTTCCTTATTCAAACCAATCTCTTATGGTAGGGTATTTTGACAACCTATTTAACCCTAAACTCGTCTAGAACTAGGTTGGGACGCATTCTTTGAGAGAAAAACATATTGGAGAGCTAACAACAAGGCGAGAACAAGGATCTTCACTTCAAGTTTTAAGATTTCAAAATTTTAATTCAAGTTTTTTGTGATATTTTCTTTTCATTATTTTTATTGTTCTTTTATTTTATTCATATTAGACTAGGCTTTTATGTACTAGGTGAACGGTGAACCTCGCATTGTGATCTTTTAATTGTTATTTTGCAATTTGATATTTAAACACATTTGATGGATGTTGAATGATTTATATACAGTTTCTTACCTCCAAGATTATAGTGCACGATAATTGTGTGAGTTTATGTGGTTTATTTTTATACATTCGAAAGAAGGGAAATAAACTCAACAATGTATAAATCATCGTAGGGTTCATAGGGATAGAAATATACCGCTATACTTTATGTAAATCTCTAAGTGTTTACAAAACGCCATACATTCTTGTATATTGAATTTGTCATAGAAATATAGTCAAATTGTGTGCTATAGTATGTTCAATTCTACTTGAACGAGATTGTTGGATAAGTTAGAAATATTAATTCTTCAACAAATTCATTGTGCTATCAAATTGTGAAATATGGGTTAAAAGGAAACTTTGTTTGGTGATTCGGGATCCTAGTGCGCTTCTTCATACATTAATTTCATTCAAATCTTTTGCATTGAAACTTCATTTTTGCATTTAAATCGTAATTTTAGTTTAATTCGCATGCTAGTTTTAGTTTAATCATAGAAACTAAAAAATTCATCTCAAATTTAATAAATTCGGTTAGAGGTGTCAAGGCGAACGGACTGGCCAGACACGTGAAAATCGGCCCGGATCGACCCGGGATCGTGGGCTAACTCGTGACCCGAGCGGGTGGTTCACAGGTCAAGGAGGTGTGATCCGCGGATTTCGCGGGTTGCACCTTCATGGGCTACGATTAACAGCGGCCCCGTGAAAAAAAAAATTAAATATTATAGTTAAGTAAGTGCCAACCTAGATCAGATGTACTTAAACTATAAATTATAATAAAAGTAGGTACCAATCTAGTTGAGATGTACTTATACTATAAATATTTGATAATAGTAATTAGAAATGCATTTAGTTGTTATTTGTTTAAGTTAAATTTAACTTTGCAAAGTTATAAATAATTCATATTACATTAAATTTGAATTCTATGTAAACATTTCTTGGTATAAATATGAATTTATCATTTTGTTCAATTCTTAGTTTACCTTTAACAAAAAAAATATTTTTTGCTATAAATATGAAAAATTCTATTTTTGTAATTTTATTTATACAATCATACGGCCCAAATTGGAACAAACTGCGATACGTGACCTGTATGGGCTCAACCCTGATGGGTCAACGGGGCGGCTTGGGTTATAGTAAAAAATTGTGGGTTGACCCGGAACCCGTAGCGGATCGACTTTTTTTTTTTGCACACGGGCCGTTACCGGCTCATATGTTGGCCGGCTGACTGGCTCGGACCACCCGGATTCACACCTATAGATTCGGTTAAGATCGCGATAATAAAAAATCAAATTAAATCAATCCTCGTGGGAATGATATTCAAAATTCTAGGATTTTCACTTTATTACTTGTCTACGAACCGTGCACTTGTGGTGATTTAAATTCGAAACATATTTTCATAAAAAGTCACAAACATAATATTTTAATCATCTTAATCGTGAATATTGAACTAAAAAAGCTAATAATTTTTTTAAAGCCAATGATATGATTTTAAGATATCTATCTTACTCTGATAAGAACGAAATGTATCTTTTGAAAAACATTTAGGTTCTTGAAATATGAGTAGTAGGCTTATGAGTTTAAAGTAGATAAAGCTCATTTTTTTTTTTTGGGAAAAAGTTTATACCCAATGTGAAAGTATTAAGTGCGATAAACCATTTTCTTTACATTAAGATTTACTTATGTGCCCCTATATTTTTTATAATAGTGCTTCTAAATTTAGAATTAAACAAAAATGACCTAGAGACTCTATTTCGGTTCTCAAATGAGAATTGATTGAAGATATCGATATGAATCAACTTCTAGGTTTTACTGTTAAGAGCCTTTAGAATGTATTATGAAGACATCCATAAGTGTATTATGTGTTGATATTGTTGTTCAAAATAATAAAAATGAGACCTGGAATGAAATTAAACTTGGAAGCCAAAATTTTGGTCTATGCGATTGCATAGAACAAAGTGGCATGCGGTCGCATAGACTCATGCCGAGATTTCTAAAGGTCATTGAGTTACTCTATACGACCGCATAGAGTTGCTCTATGTGGTTGTGGCAGTTTAAGAGCTGTTGTGGCAGTTTTCTTTATGAAATGTGCAGGCTTTTGGAGGGTGGTTTGCAATTCTTCCATAAGTTTTTGGCACCAATTCGTGGGTATTGATCCAATCCTATAAATAGGATGAAAGATGATCAAATACAAGAGTATGAAATACAATTGATAAGAGAGTTTTCATAAAATTCATTCCAAAAAGAAAAGAAACAACTTCTTTCTTTTTCCATATTCATTTTTCTCTCCTTGTGTTCTCAAGTTTGGGTAGAAATATTTAGTACTTTGGTATTTCTACAACAAGGCTTGATTATTCCTCCAAACTATTTGTCGGAAGACCTCTAAGTACCAAAATTATATCGAAAATGAGTAAATATCATTTGAGGACAACGTTTATCATGTTTGAGCCTTTCATGTCATTGAAGTTTTGATTACTTACATTGGTTACTTTCAAGACTTTGTATGAAAGATCAAAGTCTATAAAAGGAGAAACTATAATATGAGAAAATATGAGATAATTTTATCATCTTCTTTTAGTTATTTTCATTGGTAAGTTTAAAGTTTCATCATAATTTTGTTCATTTTGTTGCTGGTCATAATTGTTGATTTCTTCTCCATTTCCTCTCTTAGTGAAACTATTCCCAACGATCTCAAACGACGATATGTGCAAATGAGAGTGAAATCACCATGGCAACATCAATAATGATGAATAAAATCTTATATGGACCGTTTGAAAAATATATATTTTCCTTTGACGAATGAACAGATTCAATCTGACATCAATTGTTCGACTTTATCTCCAATTTCGTTTTTGGTAAATTGAAATTATGTTCAATCTTCATGCAAAATATTACATATGATTATATGCATAAAACAGATTAAACATTAGTTTTAAAGTTGGCGTTGATACATGATAATAGAAAATAACTAGTTCTTTGTGGAGTATATTATAATGATCAAATAATGACTGTTGATGGAAAAGAATATATGAATGCATGCATTACTGTAATGTAGAAAAGTGCATTTATGCATAATTTTTGTCCGAATTTGCACATTCCAGTTAGAATACATATGTGAGCAATTGTTTGATGAAATTGGTAAACATTGACTGTTTATGATTCGGATATTGTGTTTGATAAGCAATGCGTTATTTACTTATGGCTTGATTGATTTACTTGTGTCAACATGGAAGATTTGAAAAATAATGAGATTCTGTCCAAATGAGAATTATTATTTGGTAATGTGAATTAAGCTGCTTAAATCACTTGAAAAACTTGAGTAGAATATTAAGAAATATTGTAGAATCTATATAAATGAAATGTCTTATAATATTTGGTGACATTAAGTGTGGGTTCTATGATCATCAAGAAGATTACCATTTTGAATATGTGTATTATGGTACATACGTAAATTTTATTTATGAGATATAATTGCATGTTTAGAATTATGGATTTATTTGTTCATAATTCATTTTATGAACTGGTGCATGCAAATGTGTTTAATACGATTGAAATATATGTGATTTTGATAATGAAGTTATATGAGTTTTAACATGAATTTTTGTGAAGAAATCATGAGTATGACATATTTTCTTTATCAAACAAATATATACATCTGTTGGTACATGTATTGAATTTCGTTTATTTATAGCATGATGATTTGGGTATTGTCAAGATTTATACAAGTCAGATAATGAATTATTAAAAATTTACTCCTAACCATTGGACTTGTATATATGTTGGAAGAATGTCAACTATTTATTTTAAAGAACATGAACTTTCATGACTATTTATTATATTGGAGTATGAAATTGACATGGTGAATTAGTTGATTGACTTCATATCTTTTGAGATGATATTAAATTTAGTTAATAATGATAGCCTCAATAAAATGAGATGATTTATGCAATATTATATTTGCATAATAGTATGGTAAATAGGGTTAAAATGTACCAATGATTTGACATGAAATAAAACTATCTTGTGAAATGTCATATCTCTGATAATTGCATATATTTGAAGATATTGCAATTATTGTAAATGAGGATGCTTAGCATTCTTCATTGTACTATACTACAATGCGTGAAACCAATTAAAGTTGGTTTATGATTGAAAAGTTTTATTGGTCTATGAGAAGACTTCGATCAAATTGTGATAAAATTAAATATAATTGATGTGCAGTATACTGTGTACAGTTGAAATATATTGTGGATTGACGAAGTACTTAAACTTTCTCGAAGCATTTGATATAGACATTATATATTTGATAATGAATTGAACTATGAAAGAATTGATAAACTTTAAGTTCAAGTATAACACAAAATGTAGGGGTTAACATTAATGTTTGTGATCTTATATGATGCATCTTCACTAGATTGCACATGTATTCCTTATTAAGGAATTTTGTGGATAACTTAGTTTAAAAGTTACATTTCTATATACCTTATAGTCATAAAAGAATGTCTATGAAGTGAAAAGGGGAGAGAGCCTTTGTATAATTATAAGGATGAAATACACTAGTTTTGGATGTGATGGGTGAAAGCCAATATTTGAAGAATATTCATAATGTTGAAAATTATTGTAATGATTCAATGATGAAGAATTAAATATCCATAAATGAGATTTACTAGTAAAAGTAATTGACTAGTGTAATGATTTGATAAAAATCCTCCATCGGTGTTTGGAAGTAAATAAAGCTTTAGTAAAGCTAGTAAGAAGCATGTTGCTTCATAAATGATTTCTTGGTGGTGACAAATTTGTATCTATTAAATGAATCGGTCATTGGCTAGCTTAATTTAATAAGATACTAAGTCATATGTCTAAACACGTGAGTCTAAGACGCGATTACATAAGGAAATTAATCAAGATGAATAATTTTCCTAAATCATGTAATGTCAATCGAGAACTTGACGAATACTTTATCTAAATCTCTAAATAGAGATATCTACTTCAAGTAGGATATGGTTGAAACTCTTAAACCAAAAGATCCACCAATGATGATAACCCTATATGTCCTTACTCAAAAGTAACCCACGAGTTCAAAGGGTAACAACAAGTCATTTGATAGGATAGTTTCAACATTATAAAATCAACAATAACCTTATCCTAATTATATAATGTTGGTTGTTACTGAAGTGAGGGTTGAGTTATCAACTCTTAATGAAGTTCAATACGTAGTACAAGTATCTCTAAAAAGTAACAAAGATACTGAAAGAACTTCACCTAAACGAACTTCGAGGTGGTGCCGCCTCAATAGAGAGTTAGAGTTTCTCTCTTAAAAGTTTGTTGAATAGAATGAGCGCAAGACTATATTAGCGCTAAACGAGTTGAGGAACTTGAGAACACGTAATACTTGTTTGTGTATGTGTGTGTGTATTCTTACCGGTATTGTCATATGAAATAATTGGTTTAAAGCTTTCATGCTACCCTTAATTCCGACTTTACTTTGTTTGAATTACACTATGGTTAGATTCAAATCGAAAGATATCTAATCCTTATGTATTAGTATTGTATATTTTGAATATGAGCTTTTATTGAATTTTGAACAAGTGGGGGATTGTTGATATTGTTGTTCAAAACAATAAAAATGAGACCTGAAATGAAATTAAACTTGGAAGCCAAAATTTTGGTCTATGCGACCGCATAGAACAAAGTGGCATGCGGTCGCATAGATCCATGCCGAGATTTCTGAAGGCCATTGAGTTACTCTATGCGACCGCATAGAGATTTTTTAAGAGCCGTTGGGACAATTTTCTTTATGAAATGTGGTGGCTTTTGGAGGGTAATTTGCAACTCTTCCATAAGTTTTTGGTACCAATTCGTAGGTATTGATCCAAGAGTATAAATAGGATGAAAGATGATCAAATACAAAAGTGTGAGATACAATTGATAAGAGAGTTTTCATAAGATTCATTCCCAAAAAAAAAAAAAAAAAAAAAACAACTTATTTCTTCTTCCATATTCATTTTTCTTTCGTTGTGTTCTCAAGTTTGGGTAGAAATACTTAGTGTTTTGGTATTTCTACAACAATGCTTGATTAATCCTCCAAACTATTTGCCGAAAGACCTTCAAGCACCAAAATTGTATTGGAAATTGACAAATATCGTTTGAGGACAACATTTATCATGCTTAAGCCTTTCATATCATTGAAGTTCTTGATTACTTGCATTAGTTACTTTCAAGTCTTTGTGTGGAAGATCAGAGTCTACAAAATGAGAGACTACAATATGCGTAAATATGAGATAAGTTTATCATCTTCTTTTAGTTATTTTCATTGTTAAATTTAAAGTTTCATCATGGTTTTGTTCATTTTGTTACTGGTCATAATTGTTGATTTCTTCTCCATTTCCTCTCTTAGTGAAACTATTCTCAACATTATGAAATTAGTTATTAACTTAAAACTTAATAGTAAAATAATAAAAGAAATGTATTATACAAAATATTTATATTATAATTAAATAATAAAGTCGACAATGTTCCAAACGATTAGTTAAATATTATTCACCTTGCGGTTTTAGAGGCAAAAAAATTGATCAAATTCAAATAATCCAGTTGTTCAACCATTTATTTCTCAATTGATAATATAATCAATTCATTCAATCTTTCTTGTGACATAATTAATTGAAGATAAGTCTTGATCAATTTGGAGAGACTTCTTTTATAGATGTAATTGTAGATAATATCTAGCCTAGACCAGAGACGGAGATAGCCAACATTGTCCGTTGGACTTGGTCCACTATTCCTAGTTAATTTGTTTCAGTTTTGCCCCCGCACAAATTTTGACTCGCCCCCACAAAATTTTGAATTTTTTTTTCAATAATAAATATTGACCCAATAACTTACACTTTAAAATTCAACCATACAAAAATCTTAGACCTAAACAAAAGATTCAATAGTTACTTAAATAAATAAATAGTCCAAAAACAAAGGACTGGTTTATGAATCAATTACCCAAAAGCATACCCACATGCCACAGCCCACAAAATGTAATCCCGACTACAAACACCCATCATTCTTCCTCAAATCTCTTCTCTGCGCGACAGGCAACTGCACTGCGACTCCATCTCCGTGGCTCCGCCAATCTCTTCCTCAAATCTCTTCTCTTATTGATGAGTTTGAAGTGATGAGAATAAGGATGGACCCACAGTTTACTTTTTCTATTTGATGTCCATCTAACGTTCATGTTTTCAATTTGTATAGCGTTAGACACATAAATGGACATATTATTTTTGTATCGACAAACTGATTGTCTTTTTAGTCAGTCAATTTAACTTGTTTATTTTGGTACTAAAATCGTCATTTTCAATCTTCTTAGTTTAAAAAAAAAAAAAAGGGGGCCAGGAGGGGGGGCCTGCCCCACCTCTACCCACTGTATTCCCCCCCCCTCCCCCTCCCCCTCCCCAAGATTTAAATTCTAGTTACGTCCCTGGCCTAGACATCTCGAAAAGTCCAAGTGCTTGATGAAGCATGAAAATTATATCTATATCCTATTTCATAAAGTGTGAGAGTAAGAAATGATTTTTGTATTATAGAAGCAAATAAAAGAAAGATTATAATACAAATTCATATAAATCTTATTAATGTTCTTTAAGCTACTCAATTACACCATAGCAAATACTCTCCTTTGAAGAATGAATGAAAGAGGCGAAAATTAGAGGGCCCCTCTAATTTGGGCTTGAGATGTAGACTTCATTCACCCTTGTCCAAAATCGGGCAAGATGATAGGCAATTATCATGCAATGTAGATATCTAGTGATATACTTCTCTATAATTACGTAGAATATGATACTTTATATATGTGAAAAGTCTTGATTGATTTTTATATGTCCATAAATGAACCATTTCAAGTTGACATGCACATATAATGTATATTAAATAGGTTGAGATTAACTCGCTCACATGAGCAATCGCTTAAGATACTTTTGAGATGTTCTGAGATGAGACAAAGTGATGAAATATCAAGATCAGATTACTATAAGTATTCAAAATTGATTATACTTTTCATTAACCATATTTAGTAGCCAGATAGAGTTTTCAATTTGAGATTACTTAGATGAATGAATATAAGAAGAACTCAAGTCAAGTATCAGGGAATATCTGAATTAGGATCTATAAGGTGTTATTTATTTTTTAAAAATATGACATATGTCCTAAGAGGGAGAAGACTTCATATTACGTGTTTCACATCACATGTACTTTTATTTCAATATTGCTACTTTAGTATGTTGTCAATAACATTGATTGATTAGGTTTGATAATACATGTCTACGAAAACAGCTGAATTAAAGTTAAATGATTCTAGTACGAAAGGAAAATCATGTTTACCAATATTTCTATTTGTTCTCGTTGATTGGATAATTGTGTTAGTGCCTGTTTGATAGGCCTTTTTTTTTTATTATTATTGAAAATGGAATTGAAATTTTAGTTCTCATTTTTGCCATGTTTGATGGAACTTTTTTTTTCTCAAGAATTGATTTTCTACCTTTGCCCATTTTCTTGGTTTTAATTGAATTTCAATTCCCACCATTTTTTTTTCTTTTTGTCAATAGAAACAAATCCCCAATTGTAAAAAAAAATTATCCCTTAAATTGAGAACTTCCATGTAAAATAAAGCCAAACGAACACCAATAATTTTCCAATTTTTTTTGGCAATCCAAACAAATTATATCCCCAATTGTAAGAAATTTATACATTTAATTGATAATTTTCATAAAAATAAAGTCAAACAAACACCAAAAGATAGAAAATTTCAACATTTTCAAGTGGAGTATTATATTAATCAAACACAATTAATTGACAATTCTCAGTAAAACAAGTTCTAGTCATTTCAATTCTTTGCAATTCGTTTTCTTTCCATCTTTGAATCAAACGGACCCTTAATATTTTAGGTTTTAAACACAATTTTGAATACAAGAAAATAGTGTAAATCGGTCCATACAATGGTCAAAATGTTTTTGTGGACCGATTATATCTCTTAGGTTATGTTGTATCTTGTGTACGACTGTGTTATATCTCTTGCAAATTTTAATTTTTTGAGCTGTTTTACATCTCTTGTAGGTTGTATTTATAGGATGAAATACCTGTCAAATAGTATAATATTTTGTAGAGAGGACGAAGGAACAACAACTTCTCGAAGATACCCCTTTGGAGGAGATAACTATAGATGATCTTGAGGATGGACTTAATATCACGATGTTCGTACTAGATGCGAAGCCCAGACATCAATAGAGAATAATGCTAATGAGAAAGATGATGCTATTGAGGACGAAGACAACAACTTTGACGAGGAGCACAACTTTGGGGAGGATCAACCACATATCTAATTTATGAAGATGAAGAGTTATGTTTTTAGATGCATAATAATAGATATAGAGCATATTTATTATACTCTTTTTAAGTTTAGATTGTATGTAACCATACTTAGTAAATTATTTTTATTTGTATTTTTATGCAATATTTTGGATTCAATGTTAAATTGATTGATACTAAACATCTTAATTATTTTATTAAGACGTATTGTACTCGTCTCCAAAGGATTCATAGGGAAAACCTTTAGCCCACATATTTTGAGATTTTGTCGTCTTTTACCTATTTCCTCGATGTTTGGCCCACAAATTTGACTACAAAATTATTTTGTTTGCAAAAGTTTTTTTCCACAAATAATAACCTTTCCCTACCAAAATATTTTTTAGGGTATACATAAAATTCTTATAGTGGGAGTTCAAGTATATTCTATAAATATTCAATGAATCGAAACTACTTGAATTAGTATGAAAAAATGAGTTTAGGGTATAGCGAGATGAAATGTTCATCTAGTGGAGTTATTATATATTCCTAATATGATTATAGTACCGTCAGTTCTAAAATCAAGTCACGTGATCTGTTTGCCATAAATTTTGGTGAGATAGATTTAAATTATAATATTAGCGATCACATGTGGTTCATGTCAAGCTCATCGTTTGCGAGCACAATATGTTAAAAAATGGGGTCATGGGTCACTCATATGGTATGACTAAGCTGGCAATAAATTAAAAATTGGAAGGATGGAGTAATTTGAACTTTGAATTCAAAATCTTTAACTTCCTTTAACCTCCCTAAACTTCCCACAACTTCCTTGAACATGTCTTGCACAAATGGGTAGTCAAAAAAGAAAATCTTAGGGTGAAAATACGAGTAGAAAACAAACCAAAATTGGAAATGGCTTGGAACAATATTTTCAGGTAGAAAAGTGACAAAACTTGGCTCTCAAGTTGTGAATAATGATCTTCTTCCCTTGTGATAGAGACTGGGATCATAGGAGTGGAACAAAATGTAGATTTTGCAATATAAAAATAAAGGTAATTCAACCGTAAAAGTCTTGAAAAATCATTCCTTTCAAGTGCGAATTATTGAATCGAAATTATATTCCAACATGCTACAAATTATAGTGTACCTGTGGTACTGCGTACTGATACAATATCGATTCTTCGTGCAAGGTTCAATATCTTCATTTATAGATTGAAACTCTTTGATTTTGAATAATTAGACTACCCCAAGTTGTTGCTAGTTTTAAACTCTTTTCCTTTTTTGAATTTTACAAGTACTCCAAAATTGGGATTTTTTTTTTTTCGTAGACATGATAAAAATTAGATTAAGGCCCTATTTGATGCACATTATTGAGTGGATAATGCATTTTAAATAGTGATTTGATGGAAAATATGTGGTTAAAAAATAATAAAAAATTTGAATTTGCCCTATATGTCATTTTTTTTTTTTTCGAGATTTTAACCAACTCGTTGTTGTTTGGATGGTAACAGTCAATTCTTTCTCTCTATTTGCTTGACACTAAATTTCGAGTTTGATCATTTAAACTTTGTATTTTCTTCAAAATTTTAGGATCCAAATATATCTCGAGTTTTGGTTTCAGACATAGGTATCAACCAAAAACTCCCCAAGTTTAATTAGGGATGGCAGGGGACGGGTTTGAAACGGGTCCGTCATTTTCACCCCTGTCACTTCTAGTATTTCTGTTACCTTACCTCATTTCCTCATTTCCATACCTGGTTAAAGTGGGATTGGGCGGAAACGGGATGGGGATCACCTCATTTATTTTTTATTTATTTTTATTTTTGCTTCTTTATTTTTTTGTCTTTAGTTGGTAAATATTATTACTTTTTTTTTTTTACTAATTTACAAAAGCAACTTATGTTCTTTTTAAAAAATGATGATGCATTTATTATTTTTGTTTGATAAAAAACTTAAATCTGAAATTAATTTTAAACGTGGTGGGTAGCGGGACGGGGACTATGTTTCCCGTACCTTCTTTGGGGTAATGACCATCTCCATGTCCCCTTCCTGTTTACCCGGTTAGGCGGATAATTCTCGTCTCATTCGAGGCGGGGCCCATGAGTATTGGGTTGTACGTGTATTATTTTGCCATCCCCAAATTTAATCCTATGGACCAAATTAATATTAACCCAATTTCCCATTTCTTCAGAATTGGTAACTAATTTCCATAAAAATGAATCATACGAACCAAATTAATATTCTCGAAAACTTTTATATCACGTCTAATGACGTCATCATATTTTCTACCAATTTCAAGTTAACCTATGAAAAATCAGGAAAGATTAGGGTGTTGACTATATAAGGAAAAGATTTCCTTAATGTTAAAATCAGTCGTATAACTTTACTGGGTAATTAGTTTCAGTTTATGAATCCAGGATCATGATATATATGTGTGATTGTAAGAGCAGTAGGATACGCTCTTTGCAAGAGAGAAAATTGAGTACTGCTGTTCTCTTCTATTTTCCTTCATAATTACGGAACAATACCATGTCGAAGTTTTTAAAAGAGATTTTACTTCCTATATTAATGCACGAGGCTGGGATATCTGATGAAGAAAGCATGTTGATCGATAAACCTACTATGATCATCACCCAAGATTACTTGAATCCCGGGATGGAAAAGTTGCAGATTAATAATGAAAACAATTATGGGTGGGTCGAAGAAGAAGAAGAAGATACGTATTGGGAAGATTGGAGTAGAGAGACAGGAAAAGGCGACGCGTCCAAGAAACTGAAAGTAAATTCTGTCGAGAAAATCATTGAGAATAAATATGAAGCAGCCCTTGAAGTTCAATTAAGAGAAAAATATCTCAAGAAACCTGTTGTTGAAGCCCCATTGGAGAGCGACTCCACAATTATGTCCTCTGAATTCAGTGAGAGAAAAATAAAGAGCAAGGAGAAGTTGAAAAGTAATGGCAGAATTGGAGAAGAATCTTCATCAAGAAGTAACAAGAAAAGCTGCATTAATCTGAGGGAAGAGCCAGCTCCTCCATTGCCCGTACAATTCAAAAACGCAGTTCTTGCCCTAGCACAAGGTAGAACTGTCTCGGAAGAAAGGTTGGTCATACAGAAGCAATTGTTCCCTACTGATATAGCTAAGGATCAAAATCGGTTCACCATTCCGGTGAATCAGATTAGAGAGGAGTTCCTAAGCAATGAAGAGAAGATATATCTGTCAAAGTACGTGAGTAAGGGACGGAAAATGGCTATGGAAGCGATGATAATTGAGCCATTGCTCAGAGAAGGAACTGTGGAGTTGAGAAGGTGGGACTTGAAGAAATATTCAGGACGTTCAAGCATGTCTTACGTGTTGAATAAAAATTGGGGGACACTTTGTGAGAATAATAAACTCGAGGTTGGAAATGTCTTGCAACTTTGGGCTTTTCGAGTTGATGGAGAATTGCTGTTTGTGCTTGTCAAGCTTGACTGAAGAGGATGGTGACCATATTTTTGTAGTATTAGTTATTTCAGTTCTCGTTGAACACTGCATAGTACGTTCAAAATAAGTTTTCAACCTGTATATGGTATTTTTTGAGAATAATTACATTACCAAATTAAGTTGAAAGCAGAGTAAATTATTTCTTGAATTTATTTACGACAGGTAGAAACTTCACATGTACATATACAGCGGTGTTTCCTCTATAAGAGTTAATAAAGGTGACTACTGCATTGGAATTTGGGTGCTATCATGCAATATACAAGCTATTTATTGCAAGGATCTAAGTTATTAGCTTAAAATAATTGAATAACTAAAATCATTAAGAGAGTTTAAGATTTCCAATTGTCATCATGTAGATTCAAGGAATATTATGATTTATAAATAAATAACTGGATGGCGAAAAATCTTGAAAGATGTTCATCGAAATACCAATCCTTAAAATTTACAAATTAATTAGATTTCAATTCATAAATGCAATTGAAATTGAGCGTTCCTCAAACTCTTTGTGAGAATTGTAGTTGAGATAAAATTCATTGTCATATACACTAGTCAATTTTAATCAATTTAGGTTTCTTAATTGACCTACAAACACGACATATATGTTTATGTTGGGTTTATGGACACCACATATCTCCACATTGGTATGATATTGTCCACTTTGGGCCTAAACCCTCATGGATTTGTTTTTGGGCTTTACCCTAAAAGACCTCATACCAATGGAGATATTGTCCTACACTTATAAACCCATCATATTTTCCATGTCTAGCCGATGTGGGACTTCTTTTGTTCCCAACAATCCTCCCTTCAAACGAAGGACCACATCATTTTGGCATCCCCTCAAACGATAATCCATCCGCTAATCATCTTGTACCGCCGTTATTGTCTTCGCCCTCGACCAAACGGGACCCGCCGCCTGACCACCACATTTTTTATGTCAGGAAGACTTTCGACACAAGGCACCTCAAACGCGGATGATTTTTAGTCAGATCGTGAGGCTAATTAGGGGACCTCCACCACGCTTTCCACTGCGTTCCTCCGGCTAAATTTTGGGCCCTGGCTCTGATACCACTTGTTGGGTTTATGAACACCACATATCTCCACATTGGTATAATATTGTCCACTTTGGGCCTAAACCCTCATGGATTTGTTTTTGGGTTTTACCCCAAAAGGCATCATACCAATGAAGATATTGTCCTACACTTATAAACTCATCATATTTTCCATGTCTAGCCGATGTGGGACTTCTTTTGTTCCCAACAATTTATGTGCCCAAGCGTAGCATGTTTGAAGATACAAGTATCTCACGAGGCTGTAATTACATTCTATGCAAGAAATCTATTTTCTTTAATAGAGAAGAAGATAGATATGAGGAAGCCAACAGAGAAGGACATGGAAGGGGCGAGACTTGAGGAAAACTTGCAGATTAATAGGAATTATTGTGCGCGAGTTGAAGATGAAGAAGAAGAAGATATGTATTGAGAAGATTGGTGTAGAGTCTAGAGAGACAGCAAACTCTCCATGCAACAAAGATTCTCAAAAAAACTCTTCTAGAAAAACCATTGTGAATAAAGATGATGCATCCGTTAAAGAGAAACGGAAGGAAAATCCTCTCAAGAAAACAGTTATTGGAACCCCATTGAAGCCGATATCCGAAAGTGAAAGTATCAGCTTAGAAGAATCTCCTAGCAGAAAGAGGAAAATAAGCAAGTCTAAGAGCAGAACTTCAATTAAAATGCAAAAGAAAAGTGGGAGCATTAAGGTGCAAGTAGATAATAGACCCGAGCCACCACCTCGATTGCCAATACATTTTCAAGAATGAAATTCTTAAACTGGCACTAGGAAGAACCGTATCACAGGAAAAGTTGGTAATACAATGAAACCCGTCTCTCAACATTCCATGGAAACATATGAGAGAGGAGTTTCTAACTAAAGAAGAGAAGAATACGCTATCAAAGAGAGTTGATGGGGGCAGGAAATGGCTTCTATGACAGTGAAGATAATTGAACCATTGCTGGGAAAAACCAGTCTCAAGTTACTAATATGGCGTTTGAGCATGCGGTACATCTTGAATGGATCTTGGGAAAAGGTTCATGATAGGAATCATATCAAAACTGGAACGGTAGTGCTGCTTTGGCCAGTTCTAGTTGGCAGGGATTTGTGGCTTGCTCGTCACAAATTTAGTACTTTCAAGAATTTGTTCGCTTGTTTGTTTCGTTTTTAGTTATGTTTTGAGTTTTCAAACTTTTCCTTTACACTCCCTACATCAGATTTTCGAACTTTCTCCAGAATTTCCTACTATTGTTTTGTGACATTTTTATAAAACGGGATGGTTTGTTTCACGCACTAATATGAATAGCACAAAAGGTTGCAATTGAATTATGAGCATTCTGTCTACATCGATATGCATCTTTTCCTCAAGCTAGACTTCAATTTCTAGCCTAGTACAAGGAGGAAATTAAAGGTGATATTCTCTACATAAATATAGGTTTAACTTCAAATGACTGATGTTTGCTGAAGTTCACCTCACGAGAAAGTGTTGAGAAGATATTCGATGACTGGAGTGAAGGATGATAGTGTATTTGTTCAAAAGGCTTCTGTTACACCCATAAATTATGTGGTGTGTGCATGATGGAGGGGGTCTCATAAATGTCGATGTGACGTCAACTATTCAAGTGATTGAGCTTATTTAATTAAATAACTTTATATTGGGCTTAGAGCTCGGCCCATCATGCCCACTTGGCCCATTTCTTTCTTTATTCCCTCTCTTGCACTCTTTTTATCTATCGTCTTACCGTTGATTGTCAGTGTAAACGATCGTAAGACCTTTTTTTCTCGATTGACGACATCTGCCTACTAACAGAGTGTCCATTGCATAGGTAATGTCCACGTGGAGGGAGCGTGGCCAGGATTTTGTTGGCTCATTTTTTTTTTGGTCAACAGCTTCTAAAATTAAAGTCTCAATTTCTCAAGTCTCATTTAGCTTCTAGATCGAAATTGAAATTCAATTGTGTTCGAGATATTATTCTTCTCAACTCCAATCGATAGGGCTGAAAAAAAACTAGCGAATCGAGCTTATGACCTGGTCGAGTTTGTTGACCAAACTGATTTAGTCCAAGTAAATCGGTGATTTTTTCGTGAAACTACCAACCCCATTATTTGGTAAAAATAGATTTTGGAATTTTGAATTTTTTGAGAATGTTTTATATTCATGAATGGAGTGAACGATGATAGTGCCTTTGTTCGTAAGGCTTGTGTTGCACCTATAAATTACCTGACATACTCATGATGGAGGGGGTCTCATATATAACGTTGTGGCGTCTACTACTTAATTGATTGGATTTATTTAATTAAATAACTTTGTATTGGGCTTGGAGCTCGGCCCATTATGTCCACTTGGCCCATTTATCTCTTTATATATATGAGAGTTCATAATAAGTGGAAATTACATAATTCCAGTTGTTTAAAGATTACAATTCAAAAATCAGGGCTGAAGTTTTATAATTCAAAAATCATGTATCAATATAATAATTAAACATTAAATATTTTAACCTAATAATTCCAAACCATTTCTCGAGCTTCTCTCTCACTGTACTCTCTCCGTTCTCTCTCTACTCCATAGTCGGCTATTTCTCGAGCTTCTCTCTCTCTGTATTCTCTCCCTTCTCTCTCTATTCCCTAGCCGGCGTTGCTGCAAGAATGGTGCCGTCTACAAGAAGTCCTCTGGTGATTCTACTAGCCATTGCCTGGTCGAGGAGGTGGATTGGGGGTTGATTCCATAATAAGTTCTCCGGCGATTCCGTCGCTACAAGAAAGGTCCACTGGTATGGGCTCTTCGATCTGAGCGTCGCTGTGGCGAACTGTGCGCTCGCTCAATCAGATCTTAGTGGTAGGGTGTGTGTGTGGATGTGGGTGGTGTTTGTGTGGTTGTGGGTTAACTGTGTGGTGATCGTGATGGTGGTGCGGTGGATCTAGGTAGGACGGCGGTGGTGGTTGTTGCAGTGGTGATTTTGGTGGTATTGGTGAGGTTGTGTGGTGATAGTGATACGGTGGATCTAGGTAGGACGTGCGGTGGTGGTGATGGTAGTGGCGTGCTCATATTGGCAGTGGTGACTTTGGATTGGGCTGGGGGTACTGCTCTGGGTATTTACAGTTGTTAATGGTGGTGGCGGCGACGACGACGACGAGGTGGTGGTGAACCATTAAATAGTTAATATGTGAGTGGTTAGTGGTGGAGGTTATTGTTCGTAGATTGGATCTAGGAGTTGGGAACTTTTTTCAGTTCGATGCCGTGGTGAGTGTGCGTGTTGTGGGTGCGGTGGTGTTGTCGGTGTGCGGTGGTATTTATTTGATGTGGTGTGTGGTGGGTTGATAATGGTGGTGGCAGTCGACGATGGTGTAGGTGGAGGATCTGATGATTTGGTTTTCTGTGACTAAAAATATAATATGTGACCTTCAATTTCTATAATATTTGACCAATCATTTAGTTATTTGTGACCTGAAAATTATATAATATGTGACCGTGAAAAAATCTGTGACCAATTAATTTGGAAATCTGTGACTGTGTGACCAATAAATTTTGATATGTGACCAACTAATTTTGAAATATGTGACCTGTGACCAATAATTTTTTTGAACTGTGACCGCCGGAATAATTGTTGGAATCGGAGCAGTCGCCGAAACGGTCGCCGAAATAGTCGCCAGAACGATCGTCGGAGAATGGTGGTGGTCGGAACGGTGACCGGAATAGTCCCCGGAACGGTAGGGGGTGGTGGAGGTAGGGTGAGTTAATTATATTATTTAATAATTAATTAATAAAAACATTTTTAATTAATAAATAAATACCTGAATTTTGCATTTTGAAACTTGACACCTGAAAAATGAATTGTGTCAAAGTTAACACCTGACTTTTGAATTCTTCCCTCATAATAAGGTATGATTTTTAACCCTAGCCAAATTATCTTTCCCTTTTTTGCATTCTTTTTATCTTCCATCCGGCCGTTGACTTGATTGTCGGAGTACAAACGGTCGTCGGACCTTTTTCTCGATCGGCAGCCTTCGCCTTCAAACGGGATGTTCAGTGTGTAGGTGTTGTCCCCATGTAGGAGACTTGACAAAGATTCCGTTGGCGCATTTTTTGAAATCAGCCGTTTCTAAAATGAAAGTCTTGATTTCTTGAGTCTCATTTAGCTTCTAGCACCAGTTGATCGAAACTAAAATTCAATTATGTTCGGGATATTATTCTTCTTAACTCCAACCAATCAGACTGGAAAAACTAGTAAATCGAGCTTAGGACCTGGTCAGGTTGAGTTTGTTAACCAAACTCATTAAGTCCAAGTAAATCAGCAATTTTTCGTGAAACTACCGAACCTATTTGATTGGGATTTAAAATTCTAAAATGTAATTTTAGGACGCAAGGAGTTGATCCCTTGACCTCTTATTTTTAAAGCCAACAACTTCACCAATACTATTTAGCCCTTGTTTGAGTCCCATTATTTGGTAAAAAAATAGATTTTGGAATAGTGAATTTTTGAAAAATGCGTGATTTAAAAGTAGGAAAAAAGTTTTACGTTTGTGTGTAATATTATTTTATTAAGAACATATGTGATTGAAAATGAATTTGGAGAAAAATGTATTATTGGAAGATGGGGCTCAAACAAGGACTTGTTTGGTGTAATTTTTTCTTTAGAATAAACTAATTTATTGAAAATTTATTGGAAGAACGTGGGATTAATACAAGTTTCAGAAAATGAGTTTTAAACAATTTGTACCAAACAAGTGCTTAAAGTACGTTTGATAAAAATTATAACCCAACATTTTTTTACTAGACTTTTTAATATCAAATGATTGTATGGATTTTTTTTATGTATGGAGAAATTATTTTTAGTTGAAATGAATCGAATATTCTAATACATAGTATTTTCTTATTCATAACTTATAAATTGTGTACATATCACAAAAATAAAAAAAATAAGATAAATTCTATATTTTACAAAATTATAAATTAAAATGTAAACAATAAGTTTACAATATTAATATTTTATAGATATAAAGTTAATTAGTGACAAATATCTTAATAAATTGTAATTACGTCTCTGACAAAAAAAATCTTTAATTTGCAAAGAGGAAATTACACCTAGTCCTAAGTTTAGATATCCATTTTCACAAATCAGATCACTAGTTTAAATTTTCAAAAATGGTGTTTTTTATATCAAATTAAATAATTATTAATTAATTATTAAATTTCATCCCAATTAATTATTTAATCACAAAATCAAACTTAAATTCATAATTCCTCTCGTTCCCAATCTGCTCTCCTCCCCGTTTTCTCTCCTCCCTCTCTGGCAATGACGGCGGCGTTCGTAACACCTCTCATATTTGCCGGCGATGCCTTTTCCCCTCCGTCGCTGTCATCTCTCTTCTCCTACTGTCTCTTACCCATTTCTTCACTCTCTTCTCACACGGCGACACAGTAACCACCATCGCTTGCCGCCTCCATTGTCACTGTGTAACTCAAATGTCAAAACTCGAAGCGACGCTCGAAGCGGTACGTTTCTGTCATCTCTCCGGCGCTCGAAGCAATGCGATTATCTGTCCTCTTGAAGCGACACTCAAAGCGGAGCAGATCTGTTATTTTCCTTTTTTTTTGTTTTCAAGTTTGATTTTATAGATTGTTGTGATGGTTGTATGGCTAATTTTTGCCGATGGTTGCAGATTTGTAGGTGGTTTCTGCCGGACGGTGTTGTTGGGCGTGGGTGCGACGGTGGTGGAGGTATGGGATGTGGTTGCGGTGCGTAACGGGTGTGTCTGACGCCACCGTTCACTACAGGTCGTCGATTGGGTGTGGGCGCTAACGGGGGTGGTGATAGTGCAACCCAGTGCGTGAGGTGACGGTGCGATGGTTGTGTGATGTGGTTGTGTTGACGGTGTTGGCGTTGCTAGTCTTGGAGGTGGTGGTTGTAAACGATGTGGTGTTGGCAATGGATCGGGTGTTTTGAATTGTGGATATGAAGTTAGTGGTGGCAGTGGTTATTTTTTGTGCGTTTACGCTTTTTTGGGGTGGTGTTCTGGTGGTTCGCTCTAATATTGCGTTCTGTGTTGATTTGTGTCTTCTATGTTGTTTTGGTGGTGCGTGTGGCGGTAGCGGGTTTGGGGTGGTGCTGGGATGGTGTGGCGTTGGGTTTGAGATGTTGATATGCTATTGGACGACGATGGTGGTGATGCTGTTGATGGAGGCAATGACGAAGTGGTGGTCATAAATAATTCGTTGGTGGTCAGAAATGATTTCTTGTTTGTGACCAATAATTTGATTGACTTGTGACCAATAAATAATATGTGACTAATGAATTGGATAATTAGTGATTAATACATGCTGTGTGACCTAAAAATTATTAATTTGTGACCAATAATTTGATAAATTGTGACCTAAATACAATTTATGTTCAATTAATGTGATGTTTGTGACCATAAAATAAGTCATGTGATTTATAAATTTTGTGATCTGTGATCGATTAACAAATTGTGACTTTTAAGTTTTTAAGTTGTAACTGATGAACAAAGTGTAACCTGTGAAATTTCTGAATTGCGACCAAAATTTATAGGTCTGTGGCCTTAACTCGCCGGAATCAAAGCAGTCGTGGGAATAAAACGGTGGCGGAACGGTCATCGGAACGTCGTCGAAATCGGAGCAGACGCTAGAACCATCGTCGGAATCGTCGCCGAATAAGAGTTGTGATCGGAAAGGTCGTCGGAATAGTTCCCGAGCGGTAAGGATGGGTGGGATGGGGTAATTATATTATATTAGATTTAAATATTTAATAATAAATTGATTTAATGATTTATTATTCATAATTAAAATTTTAAAAAACTTGATTTTTGAAATTTGGAACTTGTTTTTGTATTTTTGAAATGGATGAAAGGAAATACCTATTTATGTATTGTCCCATTTGCAAATTCTTAAACAATTTTCTAGGGTTGTATGCAAAAACCGTCAAACCGGAAAATCGAAACGAAACCGCATTTTAGAAACCGTCGGTTTGGTGCCACGTGGACCCGTCAACGAAATGGTTTTGAATCAAACCAAACCGGTCACAAACGGTTTGATTTAAGTTTGAGAATTTTAATTGTGGTTTAAAACCAAACCGAACCGGTGAAAAAATATATAAAAATAAAAAAATAAAAAGAATGATTTTTTTTTAAAATTCATCCAAATATGCAAAATTCAATAGTTTTGTCATTTGTATGTATTTTTGTCAATTTATAATTTTCTATTACATATATATTATTATTACCAAATAATCATAATTTATATCTAATAATCTCAAGACTAACATAATCTATCAAAAATCATTTTCCTCTTTAGAATTTAAATTTCTGCAGTTGTTTCTGAGTCTGCATTCTCAAATGGAGGTCAGATACTTGATTCCTTTAGGAGTTTATTAGGTGTAATGATGCTAGAAGCTTGTATATGCGGAAAGAATTGGTTGCAAATTAAGTATGAACCTATAGCGCTGTGCCAATATTTAAATGAAGTGGAAGCATTTGACGATTCAATAAAAGTTGTGGCAAGTGGTTTATATTTTCTATTACCATATTTTTAAAGATTCTCTTATCTAGTATCCAATATTATGATGATAAAAAGAATGCATTTGTTTGACAATAGAGACTATGAATCATGTGTGACAACAATTGGTGTTTGAGTATATGTGAGAAACTGAATTCGTAACAAAATACAACGGTAAGCTTATGTAATTGTTTTGTTTAGATATTATAAACAATTGACTTATTATTGTGGTTGATTATTCTCTTTGTCTAATAAGTAGTTTTATTTTTCAGATATGATGATCACGAAGTCTTGTTGAACATCATTATATTTAGTTTATTAGACTTGTATTGTAACGTTATCGTAACGTCGTAGCCTAAAATGCCAAACAAAAAACTATATTTTAGTTTATTGTGATTTCACTTTGATTTATTTGGTATTTAAATTTGTAGTAGATATATTTAGTTTGTTTTAGATTTATTACTAGTAAGATATAAATATATATTGAATTCAATGAATTAATGTCATAAAAGTAGACAAACAAAAAAATATACTGTAAAATCGGCGGTTTAAAATCGGACCAAACTGTTAGGTTTAGGTCTGAGTTTTTTTTTTCAAACCGTTCAAAATGGTTTGGTTTAAGTTTGAGTTTTTCTCAAACCAGTTTAAATGGTTTGGTTTGAAAAATTGTCAAAAACCGCAAAAATCGGATAGCCTACCCCCCCCCCCCCCTTGAATTTTCTACTCATTGACGAACTGATCCAACCAATAGCCCACCTGTTCAACCAATGACATGATGACCCAATGCCTTTGGCACGGTTGATTTAGATTTAGGTCTGATAACTATGCTAATTTTATTACAAAATACCTAAATGCTTATTATGCATGAATATCTATACTCCCAAATTATGAGGTTGTTTGTGATTGATTTTTTAAAAATAATTCTCAAGCACACATTTTCATATTTTTCATTGTTAAAAAGCACTGCTCAGAATTAGGACTAATTCAAAAATCTACACGCTGCATTTTCATCTCCCTAAGAGTCCTTCGTATTCAGTACAGCGTCGGAATCTTTGAGGTCAAATAGAAGGGCGATTAAGAATTCTCCATCCTGAAATTGTATTGAATATTAAAACATCAATTCTTCCAAGAGTATCGTGACAATACTCTGTAATAGCCCAATCCCAGTTGAGAATACATAAAAATCGTAAACATTGGCAATACTCTGTAATTTATTGGGAACAGTCCATACAATTGAGATAATTTTTCAGATGTATCTTGCGATTCTTAACCCCCCCACGACACTAAAAAAAAAAAAAAAAGACCAGAAAAAGGACCTAAACTAAACAATAAGGGCCCAGAATAGATTAAAGACTCCAATGCTGAAACATTAAACAGGTGAATCTCAATACTACATCACAAACCTTTCCAAGTAATAATATAGATCCTATCACATTCAGCTCAAATAACAATGTGAACACCATAAATCTTTTTAGGAGACAAAATTGCTCAAATCGGGAAATGAATTGTGCATTAGCCAAAGCTTTTTCCCTCTTCTTGTATGACCCACACTAATTAGATGATGGGAAGAGCCATATCCGCACGAGTTTCAGACGAGCAAATGGTAAATCTATTACAGGATCTGAGCAGCTGTGTTCAACTTTTCTGCTAAGCTGAGTTGTGTTCTTGTAATACTTGACAAATAAAGTAATAGTAATTGGTCCTGCAAGAAGAAACGGAACTTTTGGTCAGATAGCGATATCAGGAGCAAGAACAAGCCTCTAAACATATGTGCAAGTTCCAGCAAGTAGCACTAATGATTTGGGTGAAAAATACCTAACTGAAACTAAAATTAGAAATTAACCAGCCTGACAAGTTAAACAATTGAACTGGGGAAGTAGGGAAACCATTTCATGACACAGCATTAGTTCCAGAACAAGCTATTTATCAACTCACAGAACCTCATCTCAATTTTAGAGTTGTGACATTCACCTAGATATTCTACAGAAGCACGCTTATTCTGTTAGTACCAAGTCCAGTTGGTGCCCAACAGCATCATAGTTATAGCAGTTCTTAAAAAGGGACTATGAATCTCCCCCTTTTTGTACATTTGACAGACCAAAGTAAGGACCTCAGCTTTAATCAGTGACATTTTCCACACTAGTTTAATATAAGAATAATAAAATCTGGAGAATTGATTATTGAGGCAGGCACCAGATCACTATATTCAAATTATGCCTGAATTTATTTCAAGTACTTTTTCAATGCTCCAAAACTTTTTTGAGTTTTTCTTGACAGTGACGTTAATAAGGTGAGAAACTAATTACATAGAGCAAAATAATAAATTTCATATCCAAACAATAAAATATATAAAAAATCACAAATAACTGTTGCCATCCCTAAAAGATAAACTTTTTGGAGGCAAGCGGAAGAAAGATATATACCTGCAGACTATCATTCACTAGTTTATCCAATGTATGTGGTGATAATTTCGGAATTGATGATACAGTATCCGATATAAATTGGCCAATCTTATTATCTGGAGCAACACGCCCTTCCTGAAGGGAAAACATTATGCAGTCAACATATTAGCAGATGGCAGGAAATCCAAAAGTTAAGAGCAAAATAATAACTTATCTCACCACAACATCATCAACATATTTGTAAATCTCATCTATTAGAGCAAGCAACCGTTCCATTGAAGCTTCCATTCCTTCCAGATCATTGGGAATCTTGTCCACTGTTGTTGGCTTAAGAACATCAACTACAAAGTTTTAAACACTCCTATTAAGATTTTCAGCAACATAGTCCAAAACATAAATTACCTTACAATAAAATTCTGAAACAGATTTTTATTCAACTAACAAAATGAGGCATTAAGCAAGAAAAACAAATAAGTTACACAATAAAATCAGTATATAAATATATAACCAATAAGGAAAGGAACATGTGATGAGGTAGAAATGAGGCTCTGGATTAATTTATGAAGCAATTTTCCCATACATTCTTTATAATCATAAACTTGTAAGCTGTACTAAGAAAAGCATTTTTTCATCTCAAATGTATTTTCCAAGTGTACATGTACTGAAGGACACTTCAATCAGAACATATTTTTGGTTCATTCAGTACTGGTAAGAGTCACCCGAAGCAATATGCAGGAAAAACCTATTTCTTACACAAAAACAATTAATCTTGACCAAGAGAGAAACTTGCCAGATGGAGAAATCATGGTAACAGCAAAACAAAAGCGGGCACAAATTTAATTTTCTTATGCTACAAACCATATCTCCTGAGCAGTAATAAAGTAACCCATATTGTAATGCAAGCATCTAATTCTTCACATAAAATATCAAAATTTCATTAAAATTCAGGTCAGATACATACAACCAATTTGTTCAGCCTCAACCATGCGTAGGTCCAAGGGAATTTCTTGAAATTGTGCAGCAAGTTGCTGATCTCCAAGAGATAAATTAATAGAAACAAATCCCTTAATTGCAGCCTTGCCATTTTTGAATCCAGTATCAACAGTCAAATGAACTGGATTTGAAACTTCTCTAGCATAAAATTCATGTATCAAAGCACTACCACCAGTGACTCCAAAACCGGTTGAAAACCTATCATTTTAAGCAGACGTGTAAGCCTACAATCAGTTTTCAAATTTATGAAAATTATTCACACGAAAAATACACATCTATATTCTTCATCTGCGGTCAGAATATTCTATTGAAGTGGACCAAACAACTCAAGAAAAATAACCAAATGAAGAGACCTCGTCTTGTATCGAAGACGAATAAACTTCAGAATAATCATTTATTAGTTAATTTATATTATTGAGCTAGAGGGCCCACCAAAAAAAAAGAAAAAAAAAAACCATAAATGCCAGCAAGAAGGTTTTGACAATCTCCATTGGCATACACCATAGGCAATATGATTAAACAATAATGATAAACCTTTTATTCTCTGTATAATTATTTAATAAAGTTTGCCAGGCATCTTAAATAAAGCTATCAAAAAGACAGGATCCCTTATTGCATCAAATTCTTAAATTAAGAAATTTGATATCTCAGTCAAGGTAGTTAGTTACAGGCTTACAGCCCTAATGAGTTTTGAAATAATTTTTTTTTTTTTTGATGAATTAAAAAGAAATTCAGAGTTGAAATCATAAGAGAGAGTAATATTTCTCATATCCTATTTTCAAGGAGTGATTATTTAACCAAACCTTTCAATGAGAAGTATGCATATGAAAAGAAAATATGACAAGGAATACATAACAATTCAAAAGACTGCAAAGAGCATATCCAATGTCAGGGACTTGATATCCAGGTTATCCAAGATAAAATAACAGTCAGCTAAGGGCCTCTTCGGAGTTTTGGGGTACCGGTTATGGTGTTGTTTTAAAATACAGGTTTTGCGCTTTTACGATGGGTCCGATTTTAGGTGATTTTTAGTAGCAATTTTAAAATAATTCAACCCATACATGAGAGTTTATTATCGAACTGTTCTGATAGTTTTTTAAAAGATTAAATTACATATATGCCCCTCAATGAAATTTTCAATTTTTTGTATGAAACTTTTTTACTCATAATTGATAATTTACTTAAAATTAAATTTTAAGTTCCAAGTGACTTTTTACAAGTATTTCAATTATAAGTTAATTTTGTACTTATAAATAACGTTTTACACAAGTGAATTTTTGGTTATTATTTTTTATATTTTATAATTGAGTTTTTGACTTATCAGTAGTATTTTTTACTTTATAAGCAATTTTTACACAAGTAAATTTCTACTTGTAAGTAAATTTCTTAAGTTATAAAATTATTATTTTTTATTATAAATAATTTTTTAGTACTTTATTTTCATTTACAAATTATTTTTGAACAAAATATGTGAGTTGGAAATAATTGTTTTATAGAGGGTAAATTGGCAGAAAATTAGAACGGTAAAAGCTATCAATTTGGAGTTGAGAAATACGCACCAACTTATAGAACACTGGTCCAAACCAACCAAAACTAATGCTCTAAAAAACTCAAAACGACCTGTTTTCCCAACCTTTCGTTAATGGTTCCACCCAAAAAGGGCCAAAACCAGTGGGAAAAAACTCCCAAGCAGGCCCTAAGGGTTATTTTAGGATGAATCGAGATTTCTATTCCATCCACCATATGCTCCCAAATAACCAGGCAAGTGGTGATGTGAGTTAAGAACATATCGGAAAAACCATGCACAATAATTTCACCATAAAAGCTAGCATATAAATATATTATGCATGAATAACTCCGTATATTTCAACCATTTAACTAAAACTTCATACAGCATATGGATTAACTAATTCATAAATAACCCCCAACAGCAAGAATATTAGTTTCGAATGGGAAAGGATAAAAAATACATATCAAAGGATTTAATTATCACATAAATTTTGTATGAACGTAGTTTCCCTCTACGTTGCCAACTTTGCAATATACCGAAGCAAGTTTTGTCCCAAATCCACAATTAATAATGTCATGAAAGACGTGAATCTACAGAAACTGCAGCTCATATTTAACTTTGAGCCAAAGTAAGTTGCAAGACCACATGGTGCATCACTTCAATGACAAGAATTTTCATAGAGGCATATCATGATGTTAGTGAACCCAAGAATGAGTATGAAATGGCAGCATTAGGGTTAAATAAGATTGCCTCTTGATAAATCAGGCAGGCTGGCAAATAAGAAAGCAGATACTGAACTACAAATAACTGTGTGCAAACAAGAATAAGTGCTCATAAAAGTAAAAATACCTTTGACAAGCATCTGGATACATAACAATGAAAAAAAAGGGAGTAATAGAGATTACCATCCAACAATGACTTCCTTTGGATTCACTTTCTGGTGGGATAACAACATATTGTGATGATAATCGATATCCAGCGCAACCTACAGGCCAATTTAATTGCAAAAAATAAGTTTCATATAGTAAGCATAAAAGGTCCCATTTCACCATTATTCATAACACCCAAGAAACATGATTCACTTTATAGCAAAACAAACATTGAAAAATAAGCACGAAAATTCAAAAATTAATCGATAAAATTAAGTAGAAATCGCAATTGTAGTAAACACCCACGTGCGTTCTGGTGGTATAACTCATAGAATTTCCCTATATACAAAAACAATTAAATCTTCCGGCGCCTATCAAGAATGACTATTTAGTAGCAGAAAAAGGCTCTCCCCTAAATATTCTGAAACTTACAACAATGTGTCATTCACTTTTCTACAAAAGAATAAACGAGATGTCACAGCGGAAAATGGAGAAAACTGAACCTGATCTGACGACTCATTGTGTGGGACGGCGTAAGAGTTTCGAATGTCAACGGTACCGTCGGGTAAAACGGATCCGAGGAGAGTGCCAATGACCCTCTCGGCTTGGTCGGGTCGCCGGACATAGAAATCGCAGATGTTGAAGATGACTAGCGGATGGACCCTAGCCGATACACTTGTCGGTGATGATGAAAACTGCAACACCGTTTGCCCACTCGACGCCATCCTTTGATTCCCGGCGATGCAATGGTGTGCGAGCGTGCGAGGGAGAGAGGTCCTAGGGTTCTGGGGTGAACTGCGAAGATAGAAGAAAGAGACTGGGTTGGGTATTAAAATGGGCCGTGTTTCGTGGCCCAGGCCATGAGTTGTGTTTAAAGGGTTCGTAAGGCCTGCGTGTCCTGTTGGACAACTACACGTTCGGTTCCACTTGGGCCTGACTTTAGCCCTTTGAACCACGGGCCTCGAAAAGAAAGGCTAGAATTAAGGATGCGTAAATTAGGTATACTACCCTTTTAAATTGACTAAATTGAATAGGGGTACTTACAAAAATACCCTTAAAATTATGAATGTTTTAAAAAATCATGTGAAACATTTTTAGGAAGTAAAAAATACTGTGTAAAATAAAAAAAAAGTGACACAATGTCACTTTTTTATAAAAATTGTCACTTTTTGCATTTTTAAAAAAAGTGACACAAACTTAAAAAAAGTGATAAAACTAAAAAAAATGACACTCAAAAAGTGATGCAAAACTCAAAAAAGTGACAAACTCAAAAAAAGTGACATACATATTAAAAAGTGACACACACACTAAAAAGTGAAAAACATTTAAAAAAAAAAGTGACAAATTTTAATAAGTGACGAATTCAAAAAAGTGGCATAAATTAAAAGCTATGCAGATTAAAAAAGTGACAAACAATAAAAAAAAATGACTCAAAAAGTGACAATTAAAAAAAATGACAAATTCAAAAAAGTGACGAAAATTTTAAAAAAATACCGTGTAAAATAAAAAAGTGACACAATGTCACTTTTTAAAAAAAGTGGCACAAACTCAAAAAAAGTGACAACTTGAAAAAATGACAAATACCAAAATAACATCATTCATTTGTGCAGCACGAGTAATCATGTTCTTAAAATAATCACCACGTTTATATCAATCCACATGCTGATTATGTAAAAAAAAAATGACAATGAAAAAGTGATCTATTGTCACTTTTAAAGTTAAGTGTCACTTTTTTCATTAAAAAAGACATGCAATGTCACTTTTATTGATTATATAAACAACGGCCAATTTGTACAACTGTGATGGAGCAATAAAAATCCAATAAAATTAATTTCCCTTGCTCCATTTCTCTTTAGCCTTCAAGCAAATTATTTTGATTTTTACATTTTCAAAAAATTTGGCACACCCACCCTTCAAGGGCAAAAAAAAAACCAAATTACTCATCTCTGCTATCTAGTTAACTTAATAAGAGAAATTCCACTACGAAACAATCTGGCTTAAGCATTTCATTGAAAAGCTGAAGGACCTCTTTTGCCCTGCTATTATGGACATAACACACTATCATAGCGTTGTACAAAAACTGATCTCTCTCTCCCATCTGACCAAATAGCTCTTCGGCAAGCTCTACACGCCCACATTTTGAGTACCCAGAAATCATTGTGATATAAGAAACGTTGTTCTTTTGGGGCATCGCATCAAAAAAGCTGCATGCTAATTCTATCTTCCCGCAATCTAGGTACCTACAAATCATAGCATTCCAGGAAGCAAATTCCTCTCTGGCATCTGTCGAAACAATACATATCCCTTCTCCATATTCCTGGTCATCGCATAACCAGAAACCATTGAATTCCAAGATATCACATCCTTCTCTAGCATTTCGTCAAACACACTATGTAGAGAGATGTAGAGAGATAGGAAGTTCCATATCTGATGCAAACAGAGCATAGAGTTCGCAAGAAATTTTGATACAAATCCTCTCACTACAACAAAAACAACATTTCCAATTGAGGCATTTTTTCAAACATCTTGATGGTATCTTAGAATATCAAAGGGAAATAGTTTGCCTTAGTCTTGGAGATAATCCCAAATTAATGACAAACACAAACTCATCACAATCTACGCCCAAACTTGCTTAAAATATAAATGAACGAAAAACTACTCAAATTCAAAGTTCAACCTCAACAACAAAGCTTATTCAATGAGCATTAACATTTCTATAGCTTATCATGAGCAATAATAATTAAAAAAAAAAGTAAATTAGTAAAAGCTACATTTCCTTTTTTTTCCTCGGTTATTAAGACTGCTTCTCCTATTCCAATTTACCCAAGTAGGTGCAATGACTTTTTATTTTTGACTAGATGTAATTAACCGAATGTAATTAACACAAGATGTAAAGAGACGAGGTGAAGAAATTTGCAGGGGTGACGAGTGTTTATAACGCGAAAACACTAGTAGTTTAACTGAACGCCGAGGAAGTTTAATGTAGCCAAAACCAGATTTTCTGCCATCACCAATGTAACCTTTCGGGCAAGAACATCTATAACCACCACGAATATTATCGCAAATTCCTTCAAATTGTGTAATTCTTCAAGTTTAAATTTCCTTCTATACTCCTAGATATCAACATAGATTTACCAATTACAGTGCAAGAAAGATTTTCGCTCAAGAATCACTCCTCAAAATCACCCAGTCGTCCAAATGGGAAACTCTCGTTAAAACTACAAAATGTAGCAGCATTAAATAGGTAGGTGAGGTTTTCTCTCCACAAGAACATTGGAGAGTCGGAATCGAAGTCAAGGACAGAGGTTTCTCGAGGTTTTTCTGATTCAGGGATTTCCCTTTCTAATTTGGATTTTTGTTGTGGTGTTGAGGTTTTGAACGTAATTAATACGGTAATTATAGTTTTAGTTAGTTTCAAGGTATTAATCAAATACTTAATTTTTTTAGGGTACTTTACCTAATTTTCCCAATTGAATAATAGCCTTTTTAAACTAATTAAACCAAGTAGCATGTAATTTATACGTCCTAAAAGCTCCAAACCCCACAAAAAATTTAGGATATGTTCTCTTACCGTTTTTTGTTTTCGATTTTTCAAAACAGTGAGAATATGTTCTCTTTTCTATTTTTGAAAACGCGTTTTTTAAAACAAGTTAAAAATTTACAAAGAAAATCTAAAACGACAAATTTGTCGTTTTGGGTGTTTTCGGTTATAATCAAGTTAAAATTTTCAAAACGCGTTGGGTGTTTTCAGTTTAACGTCACCCCAACCCCCACCAACATTGCATGCACCACACCACCACCAGATCCGCCACCACAACCCTACCACAAAAACCACCACCATCCACCACAGTCACTGCCACACCTCGGATCGTGAACAAAATTGTCATGGGACCATGGATCATGAAAACTGCAGTTAGAAATTACTCTGCGTGCCTATTAGGTAAAGCCCTAAATTGTTATTGTCATAAAGGGCCTAATTATCTTGAAATAGATGCTGATATTGGTAGCTCAGCAATCACCACTGCAATTTTGCGCTTGGCTTTGGGCTACGTTACGACGATGACAATCGACATGGGTTTCTTGGTTGAGGATGAATTGCCGAAGAAATTGTTTGGGGCTATCATAATTTGTCAAATGGAGATGAATTCTGCAACATGTGTTGACAACTCCTCACCGTCAAGGAAAGTTTTGTCCTGCGAAGATGGAGATGAATAGTAGGTTTATTTTAAGATTAATTTTTAATCCCCAAAAATTAATCCGTTTTCTTTGTAATTTAGGGGGACGAGAGAGAGAGGGGGGAGGAAAAAGAACAGATTTTCCATTTTTTTATTTTTGAAAATAATTTTTAAAATGCTAAAAATAACGCATTTTCAATAATCTCAAAATGAACATACAAAACACAAAATGAATTGAAAACTCAAAACATGAAACTGAAACACAAAGAGAACATCCCCTTAGCATCCCTAATTTCTGAAGACAATCCCTTGCCAATTCTAATAACCACAATATTTGCACGAAGAATATTGGTAGGGACAATATGAGCTTCTTTGACAACCCCCTTGAACATTGTGAAGATTACGTTGATGACTCGAGTTCATGGAGATGCCACGAATAAGGTTGTTGTTGCAATGTACGGTAGAATTGCAGCCATCATTGAACACATTTTGACGAAAGAAGGATGGCTTGGATTTTCTCATGGAATAGGGCCTATAGTTCTTTATAATGCATGTTTGTTCAGTTATGGGGTACTTTACTTTTGAGATAGCTAGGCTTACAATTTTTAATTAGTATTTGAAGCAAAAGGGGCTTCAAACAGTTGCACTTGCTTCCACGTTCACGTAGCCACTCTAAAAAGTGGATGAGTGAGAGTGTTAATTTGGCGAATGTTCTTACATTTCCCTTTTTCTTGTAGGATTAATTCAATTTTCTGTTGGGAAATTCACATCGATAAATGTGCACACATTATACTACAAAACGTATCGTTTATATGCGTGAAATCGAAACATAAATCGACTTTCCAAAAATTGAATTTGAGAAGGCGAAATGATAATTACTGAAGTCAAATACGTGATTACGGATTTAATCATTTCCATTCTTCAAATAAAAGTCATTACATTCTTTGATTCAAACCTTTCAATATAAACGAAAGAAAGTTAGTTATTTTTCTGAAATCAAATATAATTGAAAGAAATCAGAAAATGAAATAAGGAATTGCAAGTGATACAATTGGTTGATGCTGGTGTTTGACATTTTGTCCTTAAGATGAATTTATCTCGCATCAATGCTAGCAGTTTTTCGGCAATTATCTCTCAAAATACAACGATCACGTCTCGCAATAAGAGCACTCCAAATTACGTAGACCAACGAACTCAAACGAAGTTTCCTCTCTACCAAAACTATGATGCAAAAATGAATCACTTCTACAAAGTGTTTTTTTTACCAAAACCAAAGTGTAAATATGGAATGAAATGAATAATTGATGCAGGAGGATTCGAGTCAGACAAAGTCAAGTTATCAGATAGCTCGTTGATGGTGCTAAAATATCATGAGTGGTGGATCAACGGAAAAATGACAAGTAATCGACGACATTTCCTAATTGGGCCTATTTTTGGACACGTTTTGGTATTTTGGCAACCACTTTGGCTACGGTTATCAGAATCGCGCTCATGACCCTAATTCGAAAAGCTCTTTTCGACGCGCATGTCGTGGTCACCCCCGGCTTTGCTCAGTGTAATCACTTTTGAGGAAAAATTCAACCATTTTCCTTTTCGAATTCACAATTTTAGTTATTTTTTTCTTTTTTGATAATATTTTGTTTGTCTTTTTAGAATAGATAACAAATCTAATTTGAACCGGATTTTTTTGGATATTATTTCTTTTATTTCGTATTTTTCTTTTGGTATGATTATTGGGATTTTTCTATTTTTGGTAAAATTTCGATAATTACGATTTTCTAGCTATTTAACAAGGCTTGTGGGTTATTTTCACATTTGCATGATTAATAAAGATTGTTATTGTTTTTTAACGTTTTCTCTTGTTCCTTCCCTGTTAATTGTCCACTGAAATCTGCCTGCAAAATAATCGCTATTCTGATTGGTGTTGATAATGAACGTCCTATGGATCCTTTATATAGAAGGTGAAGGGGTCTGGTTGAAGATACACGCCCCAAAACTCAGTTTTTTTCATGAAGGGATGTAACCCATTCCATTGCTTTTTTTTTTTTTCCTTCAAACTTTGAACGGCAATTTCTCATTCATCCGAAATTAATTTTTAGATTCTAAATATACTACGACGATCTACTCGAAGAGTAGAATAATAACAAGTTAGTATATTTACTTTCGTAGTTTGACTATCGGATCAAGTCGGAATATTTGATCGAAATTGATACAAAGTCACTTTTCAAGTTTCATACTTAACCAAAAATTTTCAATCTTTAAACCAAATTCCTACATTTTTCTGTTGGTATGCTTATATTAAATTCTAGAAAATAATGTCCCTTTTATTTTATAAATGTAAGGTACTTTGTTGTAATTTGTTTTTGTAAATAGTATTCTATGATAATAATTTGTTTACTACTTGTAGTCAATGCAGGAAAATATTAAATGCTATAATTGTTCAAGTGGAAATTTGAAGATACCTACTTATTTGAGAGTGGAAATTTCAAGGAGCTTTGTAATACTTTCAGGCTCGTCTAACAGAAAATTGAGGGTTGACAAATTATTGCAATTGGTGTGTTCTAAGATGTTTCAATTGATGAAAGAATGTATTTGTTTATATTGTCATTGTTGTGCTTGTGATTTAATTACATGTATTTGTTCATATCGTCATCGATGTACTTGTGATTTAATTGCCAATGCTATTCATCTCGTATTATGCTATGTTTTCTTATATTAATTATTATGTTTATAGGACAATGATATATTTTAAGGTTTCGATTGGTTTTTGTCATTTTTTTAGTGTTTCACTTTTTTTTTTAAAAAAAAAACAATTAACTACTTTTTTGGGTTTGTCACTTTTCTGAAATTTCCATCACTCTTTTATTGTTTGTTACTTTCTTTTAAAAAAAAAAACTCTTTCACTTTTTGAGTGACAAACATGTGTTTTGATCGGTGTGTTCTAAGATGTATCACTTGATGAAAACATGTATTTGTTCATATTGTCATCAATGTGCTTGTGATTTAATTACCAATGCTGGTCATATCGTATTAAGCTATGTTTTCTTTCATTAATTGCTATGTTTATAGGACAGTGATATATTTTAAGGTTTTGAGTGATGTTTTCTCACCTTTTTAGTGTTTATCACTTTTTTCTATTATTTTTTATCAGTTTTTCAAAATTTTTGTCACTTTTTTATGGCTTGTTAATTTTTTTAGAAGTTTCTATTACTTTTTTTTAGGGACAGTCATATGTTTTAATTGATGTTTTGTTACTTTTTTGAATTTTGGTAACTTTTTTTGAGTGTTTGTCACTTTTTAACTAGTTTTTTTTTTTTTGTTAAAAGTGACATTTTATATCGCTTTTTAATAAAAAAAGACATTTAATTTTGTACAATATTTTTTACTTTCAAAACAATTTTCAAAAGACGTTTAATTTTAAGAGTTTTTTTTTGTAAGTTATCCATTAAGGACGACAAAATGTTTCGTCCTGCATTATCACGACTATAATGAATAGGAAATAGTTGGGAAAATCCGGATCAAGGGTTCTAACCTATTTGCCATCCCTTGGCCAAAATGATTTGTTATTGGCATTTTATCCTTTTTATATTTTTCATTTCTTTTTTCAAAAAATCTATTATTTCCCCAAAGTAGTAAATAATCAATCACTCATTTCATTATCTCAATTTCTCTCTCCTTACTCCCATGATGCATGATTTGTTTATAACAATTTACGATCGTGCTTCACGGTAGTAAACTCACGTTCTTTGAAAACTACATTTAAAAACGCACGTTATTGTGTATTTTTGCTTAGTTTGAACGATGAATATTATAACAATTTGTTACAACTTACACAGCCAAAGAAAATTACAACTTATTTTTACTTTGGCCTATTTGCATGCTCTCATAGTCTCGTTGGACTTCATTGATTGCTTAAGGCACGTCCGACGCAAAATTCTTAAAAGACCGATTTTGTATCTGAATACATAGAGGATGAATTAGATGACGAAAATGATATTGAATTGAGATTCGATAAAGATTTGGATAAGATTTAAATTCTCGTGCTATCTACATTATATAATTATAATTTTAAAACTTATTTTTTTGTTGAAAACTTTGAAAAAATATATAAAGTTCCTATAAATTTATTTTAGATATCTGGTAGGCATTATTTTAATTATTAAGCATATGTTTGGTATGAATTAAAATTAAGATTTTAATTTAAGTCAAAGTCAACAATTAATTTTAATTACATATTTTATAGAATTTACAACTTTTCAATCACACATTTCATTAACTTTTATCAAAATCTAATAAAAATCTGATTTTAATCTCAACCAAACAGAGACTAAATAATTTTTATATTGATTAAAAATCTAAAATAATATTAAAGTATGAAAATACTTTTTTATGTTGTCTCACCTTAATAGAAGTTTGACCTTCACGCATCATCATAAATTACGCTTATTAGAATACTATTAAAGTTTAGAGGATGTTTGAGCCACGTTATTTTCACATGAATGCATTTTTTTGTTTGATGTTATGGAGAATATATAGTTTAAAAAGAAGGAAAATTTATTGATATGATGAAAAATATTATTTTATTGAAGAATGTGAAATTGAAAATGAGTAGAATAATGATAATGAAAAAATAATGTGACTCAAACATGTGCATCATATAAAATATTAAAAGTTAGGAGGGCGCAATCGAATTTGCAAAAAAGTTGGAAGAAATTTTACAATTAAAAATTTACGTTAAAAAAATCATACCCCATGTAATTTTGCATCCAAAAAATCATATGAGATATGACTTTTTCGGATGTAAAATTTCAAAAAAAAAAAATTGATGTCATATTCCATATAAAACTTCCTAATAAAATGATGAAAAGTATATTGAAAAATTTGTATCGCAAAAATAACAATTGTTAATAAAATAATTGAATTTTTTTTTAAAAAAATGCGAATTAGACGTCTTTTTTAAGACTAACGTTTGACACATCTTTAACTATGTTTTATATTTGTTTGGACTATTCGGTATGCCTATAATATAGTTCTCGAAATAAATTTTGAAATAACGTAAGCAATTTGTAAATTCGATTAACGTACGATCATCGAATGATTTTTAAAGTTAGCATGTTATCAAAATTTTGAAATATTAATTTTGAACGGCCTACTTTGACAAGTCATAACATTTGCTACGATTAATAGTTTCGTACGCCATTAACGACGTAGAAAACTAAACTGTGAGAACTTCAAAATGATATTAAGAATGTAGTATTTCGATTTCATTTTACATCTCATAATGACTTCGAAAATTGAAATAAAAATATAGAATATTTAATTGTGAAAAAAAAAAAAAAAAAAATTGGAAGCAATTTGGGCGCACTTGCCCTCTAATCCACCCCCTTGGTCTGCCCATGTTGAAACAATGTACTACCAAAAATGAGTTTTGAAAATCAATCCTTAGATGATGAGACTCAAAACTATTTGCATTGTTTTTATTCTTTAACGGGCCTGTGGTTAATTTTGACCAGATTGACCATTGACAGCGCCTTTCAACTGAGTCATTGTTGATTTGATTGATTTATAATGAAGATTTTTAACCCGTGTTTATGTTCAATGGAGATTTAAAATTAATTTTTTTAGTATATTTTAATAAAAATTGACGAAATGTATGGTTAAAAAATCGTGAATTTCATAAAATATATAGTTCAATTTAATTGTTATGTTTGATTTAAATTTTAGTAGATAACAAGAGCATAAGACATTTGACGTGAAAATTAAATTTTATAAATCTTTACACATTATCGGTGAAAAATTGAAAATCAAATCCTTTTCCTTCTCTTGTGAATGTAAACCAGTTTAGGATTTGTTGGAATCTCATTTTTCGAGAAGAATATGTGGTTAAAAATTTAGGAAAAGAATTTGAAATTATGCTCTTTTTTTATCCACAATATTTTTTTCATTATTATTTTTCTACTCATTTTCAGCAACACATTCTTCAATAAAATAATATTTTTCATCACATCAATAAATTTTCCTTCTTTTTCAACCACATATTTCTCATCACATCACTTCAAAAAAAAATGTATTCTCTCATTTTCATATGCACCAAACACACTTGGCCATTTTTTTTTTTTTTAAATATAGTTTTGAATGGTTAATTTTTGGATAATGCGTAGTTTAAGAGCAAGAATTTTTATAATTTTTTTTTTTTTTTTTTACTTCTTTTAGCTAGAAAGGACAAAGAGAGGAAGATAGCCGGTGAGACACATTGATTGTATGTTGATGGATTCTTGAATGTATGGGAAAGGATTTTACAGAGACGAATGTGGCCCATCGCCAAAACATAGGGGTGACAACGAGCCGAGCCCGAACTTTTTTGGACCGAGCTTTTTTAGGCCCGAGCCGAGCCCGAGCAAAAAAAATGAGGCTCGGGCCGAGCTTTCATCCCGAGCCTTTGCGGGCCGAGCCGGCTCGGTTTTTTTTTTTTTCCTTCGTGTTATAAATTTTAAAAATGTAAAGTTTACATTGTAAACCCTCCTCCTTTATCCGGGCTTGGGACCGGCTACAATTATCGTGGGCGGAGTTAAAACTGTACACGAATAAAATATTTCGTGTACAATTTTTTTTGATACAAAAAAAATTTAAAAATTACATTTATTTTAAACTAATCAATTTAAAAACTTACAATATCATAGATGCTTGAATTTGTTGTAACTCTTCGGCCATTATGCTGCCAACTTGTTCTTGAAGGCGTAATTCCGCACATTCCCAATCCTTCAAACATATTAAAACCTCCAATATATCTTCTTTTAGTCTTGATCGTTCGTCACATAAAACTCGACCACCTAAACTAAATGCAGCCTCCGATGCTACCGTAGACACCGGAGGTGTTAGTAGATCGCGAACAATTTTTGATACAATTGGATATTGCCTTTCGTTACACCTCCACCATGATAAAAGATTAAATTCCTCTAATTGTTCTGGTTGTAACATACTACAAACGTCCACGCACATATACCTAGCTAACTCAGATGGAATTTCAAGATTTGTACCACTGACATCTACTGCTCTAGATATTGACGAACTAGAATTAAATGAGGGAACACTAGTATTGGTCTCTAAAAAATTCCAAATTTTTTTTGCATTTGTTGATGTATTTTTTGAAAAAGAACTTTGGGTAGTAAAACTACATTGACCATTTTTTTCAGCGTAATAGTTATACATTTCACATAACATAGATTTTATATGCACATGTGATAATTCTATATTCATGAAATTTGAAATCCCCTTTATAGTAGCTTTTGTGCCAATTAAATTAAGTCGAGGGTCCATCACTGAAGCTAATAAAAATAAAGAGGGTATCTCTTCCCAATATTTACGAAATTTTGCCTCCATAGAATAAATTACGTTAACAAAAATTGTCAAACTCCTATGTTTTTTAAATGCTTGTGCAATATAGAAAAAATATTGTAAAACAATTGAAGATGTAGGATAATAAACACCGCTACATTCCTTCGTGGTATCGAAAAAAGGTTTTAAGAAATTTTTCACTTGAAATGCAAGAGACCATTCCCAATCTTCTAAATTATGTTCGGTCCATATGTATGTCTACCATTATAATACATTGAAATAACGTTATCATAATTTTCACACGAATGTAACATAAGATATGTAGAATTCCATCTATGTGATACATCAGTGACAAATGATCTCTCTTCTAAGCCACACTCTGCACATAAACTGTTAAATGCTTGCTTTCTTGCTGGTGATATAGTTATAAAATTAATTGATTGCCTAATTTTATCTAAAGGTGATTTTATATATTCCAATCCATCTTTTACAATCAAATTAATAATGTGACATACACAACGCTGATGAAAAAATAAACCTCCAAATTTAGGATTCAAATCATCAATAAATTTTTCAATAACAACTTTGTTTACACTAGCATTATCAAAAGTAAAACTTCGAACCATTTCTTGCATACCATATTCTTGTATAATATCTTTTAAAACCATGTATATATTAGTCGCATTATGAGGATATTCTACACATCTGAATGCAATTATTTTTTATGCATAATCCATAGGTGATCAATGTAATGAGCTGTAGCAGCAAGATATCCTTTTTTGTTAACACCGGTCCATAAATCAGAGGTAAATGATATAACACAATCAAAAGTTTTTAGATTTTCAATAGCATTTTGTTTTCTTCTGTTATATAATTTTATAGCATCCGAACGAAGAATATTTCTACAATAAGAATTATACCTGGGCTGGAGATATTTCTGCACAAGACGAGTAAAGTGTTCCGACTCGATCATCGTTAGCGGCATCTCTGCTACAGCCACGTATGCAGCCATTCCTTCACGAAATCTTTCCTGTGAATATACAAAAGTGGATAAAGTGGAACCGAAACCGGAACCGGTAAATGTTAGTTCGGTCTGTTTCGGGTCAAGACCGACTGGTTTCGCTTTGCAACTTTGTAAAATGTGTCCATTTAAATGCGATGTACTCGAACTGGGCTTCCAACTAAGTTCTTTACCACAATAATTGCAACATGCTTTCCAAATATCAACTCCATTTTGAACCCCAACTTTTTTACGAGTCATATGTTGCCAACAATCAGCAGACTCTTTTTTCAACCTTTTAACCTTGACTACTTCCTCCTCTTCGATATCTTCCAAACTAATTGGAATATTTTGAGATGCATCGTTCCCCGATGGAGTACTCGAACTACCTTTAAACTGATTAATTTCATCACTGGTAAAATCCATGTGTAAGTATTATAATAGAGAGAAATTGTAGTAAAGAATATAGTCAAATGTGTAAAAAATAGGAGATGAGAATACAGAATATTGTAGTAAAGAATATAGTAAATTGAGTAAATTGAAAATAATAGCTAAATAATTGGAGAGTAGAATATTGCATAAAGAGTTAAGCGATTGAAGAGTGATATGAAATTATAAAAATTTTCTCGTATTTATAGACAAAAAAAAAATATTCAATTTTAAAATTTAATTTTTTTTTTTTTTGCGTGCACGCAAGAAAAAATCTTGCGTGCACGCTAACGCCTAATTGTCATTGGTATTTGGTATTTAGTCCGTCTTTTCCGCTGTCCATGACTCTCAGACTCTGTATCCGTCTGAAATCAAATCAGACAGATTCAAATCTGCCTACAACAGCGGGCAGTTTTTCAAAAAAAAAAAAAAATTTCTCATTAAACGGTAATGCCTGCAACAGCAGGCAGCTATTCTCCCTGCAGATTTTAAAAAAAAAAAAAAAAAATTTTTATTACACGGGCCGACCCGGGCTTGGGCCATGGCCACTAAATGTGGCTCGGTGCCACCGAGCCCGAGCCAGGCTTGGCTCGGGCTTTTTCCGAGCCGAGCCCGAGCCGTGCGAGCCCACGAGCTTTTTTGCCACCCCTACCCAAATCATTTGCTGCCCGGCTTGGGCTTTTTCCGAGCCGAGCCCGAGCCCGAGCCCACGAGTTTTTTTTGCCACCCCTACCCAAATCATTTGCATCTTTCGTCCACCCTATCTCTCTCCCTCCGTCGCGTCTCTCTCTTCTTTCTCCCCCCTCCATTGCGTCTCTCTCCCTTCTTCACATCCTCACCATCGCGTCTCTCTCTCTTCTTCCCATTCCCTCTCTGTGAACGGTGGCTGGGTGCGATATTGGCTGCAATTTTGGGTGTGGATGGGTGCGATTTTGGCTGCGACGGTGGTTGGGTGCAATTCCTTTTTTCCCTTTTCTTTTTTATTTTGCTTCTGGTTCTCTATGTGAACGATGATTGAGTGCGAATTTGGCTGTTGTGGTGGTTCGATTTTTGGATGTGGCGTTGGTTGGGTGCGACTCAGTTTCTCTATTTTCTTTTTTATTTTGCTTCTGGTTCTCTCTGTGAACTGTGGTGGTGGTGCGATTTTTGGTTGCGGTGGTGCGATTTTTGGCTGATGGATAGATGTTTGGCTGTGGCAGTGGTGGTCATTGGCGTTGGAGGAGAGAAACCGGTGAGATGAGATAAGGCATAGGCAAATTGTGGAAGGGAAAATGAACAGTAACTCCATTTCCCGTGTTTTCCATTTTGCTGGAAAACAGCCAAAACGGCTGAAAAGTCGTTTTGTGTTTTCAGTGTAAAAAAATTTTCGTTTTTGAAAACGCGTTTTCGGAAATAGCAAAGAGAACACGTTTTCCCCGTTTTGAAAAATCGAAAACAGAAAATGGCCCGAAACGGCAAAGAGAACGACACCTAAGGGTCTGTTCTTTTTTATGTTTTCGGGCCGTTTTCTATTTTCAATTTTTCAAAACGGTGAAAACTCGTTCTCTTTCTTATTTTCGAAAACGAATTTTTGACAAAAAAAAAATTCAAAACGGAAAACAGCCCAAAAATCGTTTTGGATGTTTTTAGGCCGAAACACCAAAATAAGTTGAAAACACGGGAAACGGCAAAATGAAACAAATAACAACTTCACGCCATCTTCAACAAATAACAGTTCCACACCTAATGGAGCTGGCACCTTCTACTCCAAATTCAACCACTATACCGCCTGACAAACCACTAGTTTTTCACACCATCAACATGTCCTCATCCTACTCTTCAATTCTATACCAAAATCTGAAGGAAAGGGGAAAGGTCTTGCCCAGTTCGAATGCAGTGAACCAGGGGCGGAGCTGGGGGGGGTCCCAGGGGGGACCTGGACCCCCCCATTTTTTTTTAAAAAATTAATTTTTAACTTTTTTTTTTTTTTTTTTTTTTTTTGTATTCTCCATTTTTTATGGTGTTGGATTAGAACCCCACTAATCATGCTACATTAATCCTAATTATAGAGCAGAATATCTAGTGGAAATAATTGATAAATTAACAAAGTTATACAACAATGTTGTTATACAACGTTATTAAAGCGTGAGAACTTCGAAGGAATCCTACTCATTATGGCGGACAAAATACATATATGTGTCTTCGTCAACTTAGCTCGAATTTGCCAATCAATGAACCTACAACCAACACGCACGAAATGCCGCTCGACCCCATTTCAATTGATCGCTCAAATATGCTCCAAAGAAAGCAACCAATCCTAGGGGAACTGAAATTCATCATCAAACGACACTGGGTACTCATTCAATTGCAGATATGAACTATTTTTCATTCATAGGCAAAGTGTTATTACACCGGCCAAATATTATTTAATAAGAAACTACTTGAATGAGTAGACTTAGTGTTTCCTCCAGTCCCTTTATTTACATTTATGGATATGAGTATTAGTGCTGATTTGTGATATTATTTATTTATTTATTTATTTTGACTAGATTGTAGTTGGTCAAACAGAAACCGACAACAATTTTGAGATATATTTCTTAAGCTATGGTTCTCGGGCTGAGATCAAAGCACAGAAAAGATGCTTCTGTTAAAGTTGAGTACATAGTGCACTTGCAGGAGATTAGGCCTTGGAGTTATGGTTTCTGCACATGGGTTTTGTAATTTCACTGCTTACTGGTATATTGCATTTCTCTCTGCCCATTTTTCCCTCAAGAATATATATTTTTACTGGTACTTTTTAAGTCTGATTTTGTTTTTAGATTGATTTGTGAGTGGAAATAAAAAGGGAATTTTGAATGTGGTTTAGCCTCGAGGAGCCTGGTTTTGTTCAATATAATTGCAATACGGTTTGTTCTGTCTGCCTAATATATCTGGATAAGATGGATCTATGACCCCCAACTAATTTTCTTAAATTTTCCTGAATTTAGTGAGCTTAATATCTTATAACAGATGATATTGTTGTGTTTCATTATGTATTGTTGGTGTGAAAATGAAAATTATTGATAGAAACGTTTATCGATCAGTCAAGATGCTGTTAGTGTTACTTCAGTAAGAGTTTTTAGCTTCCTATTTTAAACGTCTGGAAGTTCAAATGAAAGTAAATTGGTAGCTATTTGCATTTTTAGGGACGTAGACACAACTTTTAGTAGATGAATGTTATTTCTCGTGGAAAAATTACAGTGATCACTGATCATCAAAACTTGCAAAGCTGTAAAAACCAGATATGTATCTTCCTGATAATGTAATGTATACGAAATGCCTGATATTGAAAGTATTCATGGAAGTTAGATTTGTACTTTGTTTTCTTAGTTATATTAACTACAAATAATATCAATGATGCTTTCTTTTATTTTTATTCAGAAAATCTTGTAAATATTTGGCCACATCTGTTGGGAACCTACTTAATCAATGCGCAGCGGAAGTAAAGCAATTTCGATTCCCAAACAATGATCTACATTGTGCTTAGATAGAAACTGTGATAGAAATAATACCTTGATGAATTCTGCAAACTCTTTTTGCTGATTCACGAACTCCAATGATCACGATCTGCAATCCAAGCTGTCCAATTGTCCAGCCTCCAATGGTGATCCACACAGAGAACAAGAATGACGGTCAGTGTTTTCTTTTCTCGTACTAGCAAGAATAATGAATAATCCATTAGGTTTTTCAAACCCTAGCAGCCTATTAATATAAGTCCAAACGGGCTGACCCATCTCTTAACTTAATCCGGTCCAACATTTAATTAATCAAATTAATTAAATTCGGTCCATGAATTAATTAATCCAATTAATTAATTCGGGCCTATTAATAAGCAACCCAATTAATTAATTATCCAACACTTGTCGATTAATTAATTGGTAAATCTTATTCTTCTGATTCTCTTTTGTGTGTGACCCATTAGGTTCCCGATCACGATACCTAACGATGTAAATTATTATTTTGATATAATCAAAACTGATAAATTAAAATACCCTTTTAATTTATCATCAATTTACATTCGTTGTCCCAGATTGACATCTAGCAATGTGTTAGGGCAATACATGTGACGGGAAATGTCACGTGGCGTGACAAAACCAAACTTGTTCGTTTACTGTGAAACTATAATCCTTTCGTCAATATGATCCGATCAATTACGAGATATGGACATGTGCCAATCTCAATTATCGATCATATCTTTTATCCTACTGTTAAGTCAATGTTAGTCGAAAACTCCTTTTCGACTTATGAGTTCACCTTGGCCAAGGATTTCATTATCAACTTAACTGGATGAAATGTAGATCATAATCTCTTACTATCTAAGAGTGACGAATCCTCCTATTGACTCATTCACAACCTTCATATGATTCTTGACATACCCGAACGATGTCGTATTAGCGACCCCTTGACAGAGCAACATCTGACATCACCAAAGCATGACTGTCCTCACATAAGGCACTATGATGACCTCAAGTCAAAAGACCAATTCCACTACCGAACGTTAGAGATTAACCACTGACACTCAGATAGTTTTTCCATGTGGAATCTCTCGGCGGGTCTCCAATGTTTTGTTCTATAACAAAACATTCACGTGTTCATTCAAGTATCTCCACACTTTAGCTTGTAAGATCAACTACTTACTTCATAAGTAAGAAATGTCACACGTGATGGTCTATCCATAATAACGATATCCTTATCTCGTTATTACATACGACCACGGACGATTTAAGATTCAGTCATATGTAATTTGTATCTCACAATCACAACTCCTTGTGATTAACAAATCACCAAACTTGAATCTACGGATTCTATTATTTAATTAATTAGAATATGTTAATTCAATAATAGATCTTGCCATAAATATGCATCGTTATATATACATTAAAAGTGCTTATGTCCAAAGTTGATTGGACCTAGGGCATAACACTTACAAACTCCTCCACTTGCACTAGATCCCAATCACTTATGTTATCTTATACCATAAGAGTCTACATGACAATCATGTTTATGCTGCGACAACTCTTTGTCAATGGATCTGCAATTTAATAACTTGTGGGAATTCGTTCTTTCTTTACGTCATTTCATTGTATTATCTTTCCAATGAGATAATACTGCCTTAACACTATAAATGTTTGGATCATGATGAGACCTTAGTTCCCTCGTTTGCACGATGGCTCCACTATTTATCACAATACAGTAAGACGATAATTATGTGATCAACAATGTTAGGAACTACTCCAAGTTCATTAATGACACTTTTGACCCAGACAACAACTTTTGTTGCTTTCTAAAGCAGTGATGTATAAGGCTTCTATTATTGAATCAACGATGATTTTCGATTTGGAACCTTTCCAACACATCGCTTAAGAGTAAACCAATATCCTAATTGAATATGCTATCATTCTAGTCCGACTAGAAGTTAGCATCAATGTATCCATGAACTCCCAGTTTTCATTTTCTCCATATAAAATCTTCTTAAGATTTTATCTATATAGATTGGATGAGTTAAGCAATCTTATAGATCTATCTCTATAGATTAAAGCTATTTCTCACATATCTATTATGAAGAAATTATTTAACAACCATAATTTCAACAATTTGAAATATATAAGACGTCGTTTCCTGTTAATATGTCTCATACATATATATTAGGAATGCGACAATGACTCCCCACTATCTTCTTTTGTAAACACACAATTCATTTTTGATAAAATCAAACATTTTTGACTTTTATATCAAATCGAATATTTCAGCTCCAAAAGGCTTATTTTAATCCATATTGAATTTTTCTTGTAAACTCATTTACAACCTATGGGTTTTCTAATCCATTAGGATTAGTTTGACCAAGGTCCAAACCTTGGTAACATTAAGTTCATATCGGATTTTCAATAGCCTTATGTCATCTCAGTGGTCAACACTTGACTTTGCTTTTATGCATAATTAGTAGGTTCATCATCTCGATTAGTAATGTCTCATTTAACGATTAGTAATCATGGATTCTTACCTTCCAGAAGGTGGAATGATCCTATAAGATTTACATGGAGCTGTCGTGTCCTCAGGAGTCTCAACTTCCTGATCAAGAGTAATGTCCCTCAAAGTTTGGGAATCAGACTCAGGTTCATCTATGGGTTTTGTGTTTAACTTATATATGTGAATTCTTGAACTCCATCAAGATTTATTCTACTGCCACTGTCCTCTCCTAGAAATAACACTTTCTCTAGAAGTGTGATAATGTCTTGAGATGATGAACGTTGTTTATTTAATTTTGGACATTGTTTGTTTTCATTGTTTGTTTGGTTTGGATGTTGATGTAATTATTTTAAATATTATTTGCTTTGGATTATAAAATTTTGAATTGTATTTAATTGAAAATTTTTGGTTTTAAAAAAAAAAAAAAAACTGTTAGGCCCATAATGACCATATCTCCTTTTACTTGAAAAAGGAGAAAGATCTGCATAATTACTGAGTCTAATACATAGTGATGTATGTGGACACATATCAATCAATGCTAGATAAAGTTTCTCTGATCTCATCACATTTACTAGACGACTATTTCAGGAAATGGTCATGTATATTTGAAGAAATTCAAGTATGAACTTTTTGAAATGTTCAAGGAATCAAACTAGAAATTTGAGAAACAAATAGGTAAATAAATTCTCACACTAAGATCTGATCGATGTAGAGAATATCTAAAGTGGAGAATTTTAGATTATCTAAAAGAGAATGAGATTCTCTCGCAGTGGATTCCCTCTACATACATTGCAACATAATGATGTGTCTGCAATGAGCAATTAGTGATATGCAACGGGGGCGGAGAAGCTTTTTTCCGGGGGCACCCCTGCCCACCCCGCCAATCCCCACTCCCGCCCCGTGCCCCTTTCCTTTGGCGGGGCGAATTTTTGCCCTGTTTAATACCCCATTTAGTTTTTTTTTTTTTTTAAACCAAAAATTTCCAATTAAATACAATTCAAAATTTTATAATCCAAAGCAAATAATATTTAAAATAATTACATCAATATCCAAACCAAATAATGAAAACAAACAATGTCCAAAATTAAATAAACAACGTTCAATTTTTTTTTTTTTTCTACTAAAACCCGTCGGGGCGGGCGGGTTTTTTTGCCATCTCTATGAGGAATCATACACTACTAGATATAGTGCAACTAAAGACAAGCCATGCAAACACTTCAAAATTGTTTTGAGGGTCATGCATTGATTGCCACGTGTCGCACACTAAACGTGTCACATCTAAATCGGTTGACAAAATTCCATACGAGTTATGGAAATGTCAAACTTATCTCATATGAAAGTTTGACTGTGACGCTTGTGTGAAGCACACTGAATGAATACGTTTGAAAACTAAATCCGATAAATATATATTTGTGGGATATTCAAGAGACAATTGAATATCAATTCTATAATTTCGTTGAGAAGAAGGATGTTCATCTCAAGACATATCACACTTCTAGAGAAAGATGATTTATTCTAGGAGAGGACAGTGGGAGTAGAATAAATCTTGAAGGAGTTCAAGAATTCACATATATAGTTTAACCAAGTAGATGAACCCGAGTCTGATCCCAAACTTTGTTGAGAGACATACTCTTGTTCAGGAAGTTGAGACTCTTGAGGACACGACAGCTCCATGTAAATCTTGTAGGATCATTCCACCTTCTGGAAGGTAAGAATCCATGATTACTAATCATTACTAATCAAGGGTGATGAGCCTACTAATTATGCATAAGCAAAGCCAAGTGTTGACTCGCTGAGATGACATAAGGCTATAATATCCGATATAAACTTAATGTTACCAATGTTTGGACATTGGTCAACCCGCCTAATGGATTAAAAAACCCATAAGTTGTAAATGAGTTTACAAGAAAAGTTCAATATGGATTAAAATAAGCCTTTTGGAGCTGAAATATTCGATTTGATATAAAAAGTCAAAATGTTTGATTTTATCAAAAATGAATTGTGTGTTTTAAAAGAAGATAGTGGGAGTATTGTCGCATTCCTAATATTATATGTATGAGACATATTAACAGGAAACGGCGTCTTTATATTTCAATTGTTGAAATTATGGTTGTTAAATAATTTCTTCATATATAGATATGTGAGAAATAGCTTGATCTATAGAGATAGATCTATAAGATTGCTTAACTCATCCAGATCTATATAGATAAAATCTTAAGAAGATTTTATGTGGAGAAAATGAACTGGGAGCTCATTGATACATTGATGCTAACTTCTAGTCGGATTAGAATGATAGCATATTTCAATTAGGATATTGGTTTACTTTTAAGCGATGTTTTGGAAATGTTCCAAATCGAAAATCATCGTTGATTCAATAAAATAGAAGCCTTATACATCACTGCTTTAGAAAGCAACAAAAGTTGTTGTCTGGGTAAAAGTGTTCATTAATGAACTTGGAGTAGTTCCTAACATTATTGATCACATGCTTCTGTATTGTGATAAATAGTGAAGCCATCGTGCAAACAAGGGGAACTAAGGTCTCATCATTGATTCAAACATATGTTAAGCAGTATTATCTCATTGGAAAGATAATACAATGAAATGACGTAAAGAAAGAATGAATTCTCACAAGTTATTAAATTGCAGATCCATTGACAAAGAGTCGTGTGCAGCATAAACATGATTGTCATGTGGGCTCTTATGGTATAAGATACATAAGGGATTGGATTTAGTTGCAAGTGAGAATTTGTAAGTGTTTATGCCCTAGGTCCAATCAACTTTGGACATAAGCACTTTTAATGTATATATAACCGATGCATATTTATGGTAAGATCTATTATTGAATTAACATTCTAATTTAATTAAATAATAGAATCCGTAGATTCAAGTTTTGGTGATTTGTTAATCACAAGAGTTGTGATTGTGAGATACAAATTACATATGACTGAATCTTAAATCGTCCGTGGTCGTATGTAATAACGAGATACGGATATCGTTATTACGGATAGACCATCACGTGTGGCATTTCTTACTTATGAAGTAAGTAGTTGATCTCACAAGCTAAAGTGTGGAGACACTTGAATGAACACGTGAATGTTTTGTTATAGAACAAAACATTGGAGACCCGCTGAGAGATTCCACATGGAAAACTATCTGAGTGTCAGTGGTTAATCTCTAACGTTCGGTAGTGGAATTGGTCATTTGACTTGAGGTCATCATAGTGCCTTATGTGAGGACAGTCATGCTTTGGTGATGTCGGATGTTGCTATGTCAAGGGTCGCTAATACGGCATCGTTCAGGTATGTCAAAATCATATGAAGGTTGTGAAGGATCAATAGAGGATTCGTCACTCTTAGATAGTAAAGATTATGATCTACATTTCATCCAGTTAAGTTGATAATGAAATCATTGGCCAAAGTGAACTCATAAGTCGAAAAAGAGTTTTCGACTTACATTGACTTAACAGTATGATAAAAGATATGATCGATAATTGAGATTGTCACACGTTCATATCTCGCAATTGATCGGATCATATTGACGAATAGATTATAGTTTCATGGTAAATGAACAAGTTTGGTTTTGTCATGTCACATGACATTTTCCGTCACATGTATTGCTCTGACACATTGCTAGATGTCAATCTGGGACGACGAATGTGAATTGATGATAAATTAAAAAAGGGGTATTTTAATTTATCAGTTTTGATTAGATCAAAATAATAATTCACGTCATTATGCATCGTGATCGGGAACCTAATAGGTTCCCAACACATATCAGGATCCCGAATTCACATACAAATTCTTAAACAATTTTCTAGGGTTGTATGCAAAAACCGTCAAACCGGAAAATCGAAACGAAACCGCATTTTAGAAACCGTCGGTTTGGTGCCACGTGGACCCGTCAACGAAATGGTTTTGAATCAAACCAAACCGGTCACAAACGGTTTGATTTAAGTTTGAGAATTTTAATTGTGGTTTAAAACCAAACCGAATCGGTGAAAAAATATATAAAAATAAAAAAATAAAAAAATGATTTTTTTTTAAAATTCATCCAAATATGCAAAATTCAATAGTTTTGTCATTTGTATGTATTTTTGTCAATTTATAATTTTCTATTACATATATATTATTATTATTACCAAATAATCATAATTTATATCTAATAATCTCAAGACTAACATAATCTATCAAAAATCATTTTCCTCTTTAGAATTTAAATTTCTGCAGTTGTTTCTGAGTCTGCATTCTCAAATGGAGGTCAGATACTTGATTCCTTTAGGAGTTTATTAGGTGTAATGATGCTAGAAGCTTGTATATGCGGAAAGAATTGGTTGCAAATTAAGTATGAACCTATAGCGCTGTGCCAATATTTAAATGAAGTGGAAGCATTTGACGATTCAATAAAAGTTGTGGCAAGTGGTTTATATTTTCTATTACCATATTTTTAAAGATTCTCTTATCTAGTATCCAATACTATGATGATATAAAGAATGCATTTGTTTGACAATAGAGACTATGAATCATGTGTGACAACAATTGGTGTTTGAGTATATGTGAGAAACTGAATTCGTAACAAAATACAACGGTAAGCTTATGTAATTGTTTTGTTTAGATATTATAAACAATTGACTTATTATTGTGGTTGATTATTCTCTTTGTCTAATAAGTAGTTTTATTTTTCAGATATGATGATCACGAAGTCTTGTTGAACATCATTATATTTAGTTTATTAGACTTGTATTGTAACGTTATCGTAACGTCGTAGCCTAAAATGCCAAACAAAAAACTATATTTTAGTTTATTGTGATTTCACTTTGATTTATTTGGTATTTAAATTTGTAGTAGATATATTTAGTTTGTTTTAGATTTATTACTAGTAAGATATAAATATATATTGAATTCAATGAATTAATGTCATAAAAGTAGACAAACAAAAAAATATACTGTAAAATCGGCGGTTTAAAATCGGACCAAACTGTTAGGTTTAGGTCTGAGTTTTTTTTTTCAAACCGTTCAAAATGGTTTGGTTTAAGTTTGAGTTTTTCTCAAACCAGTTTAAATGGTTTGGTTTGAAAAATTGTCAAAAACCGCAAAAATCGGATAGCCTACCCCCCCCCCCCCCTTGAATTTTCTACTCATTGACGAACTGATCCAACCAATAGCCCACCTGTTCAACCAATGACATGATGACCCAATGCCTTTGGCACGGTTGATTTAGATTTAGGTCTGATAACTATGCTAATTTTATTACAAAATACCTAAATGCTTATTATGCATGAATATCTATACTCCCAAATTATGAGGTTGTTTGTGATTGATTTTTTAAAAATAATTCTCAAGCACACATTTTCATATTTTTCATTGTTAAAAAGCACTGCTCAGAATTAGGACTAATTCAAAAATCTACACGCTGCATTTTCATCTCCCTAAGAGTCCTTCGTATTCAGTACAGCGTCGGAATCTTTGAGGTCAAATAGAAGGGCGATTAAGAATTCTCCATCCTGAAATTGTATTGAATATTAAAACATCAATTCTTCCAAGAGTATCGTGACAATACTCTGTAATAGCCCAATCCCAGTTGAGAATACATAAAAATCGTAAACATTGGCAATACTCTGTAATTTATTGGGAACAGTCCATACAATTGAGATAATTTTTCAGATGTATCTTGCGATTCTTAACCCCCCCACGACACTAAAAAAAAAAAAAAAAGACCAGAAAAAGGACCTAAACTAAACAATAAGGGCCCAGAATAGATTAAAGACTCCAATGCTGAAACATTAAACAGGTGAATCTCAATACTACATCACAAACCTTTCCAAGTAATAATATAGATCCTATCACATTCAGCTCAAATAACAATGTGAACACCATAAATCTTTTTAGGAGACAAAATTGCTCAAATCGGGAAATGAATTGTGCATTAGCCAAAGCTTTTTCCCTCTTCTTGTATGACCCACACTAATTAGATGATGGGAAGAGCCATATCCGCACGAGTTTCAGACGAGCAAATGGTAAATCTATTACAGGATCTGAGCAGCTGTGTTCAACTTTTCTGCTAAGCTGAGTTGTGTTCTTGTAATACTTGACAAATAAAGTAATAGTAATTGGTCCTGCAAGAAGAAACGGAACTTTTGGTCAGATAGCGATATCAGGAGCAAGAACAAGCCTCTAAACATATGTGCAAGTTCCAGCAAGTAGCACTAACGATTTGGGTGAAAAATACCTAACCAACTGAAACTAAAATTAGAAATTAACCAGCCTGACAAGTTAAACAATTGAACTGGGGAAGTAGGGAAACCATTTCATGACACAGCATTAGTTCCAGAACAAGCTATTTATCAACTCACAGAACCTCATCTCAATTTTAGAGTTGTGACATTCACCTAGATATTCTACAGAAGCACGCTTATTCTGTTAGTACCAAGTCCAGTTGATGCCCAACAGCATCATAGTTATAGCAGTTCTTAAAAAGGGACTATGAATCTCCCCCTTTTTGTACATTTGATAGACCAAAGTAAGGACCTCAGCTTTAATCAGTGACATTTTCCACACTAGTTTAATATAAGAATAATAAAATCTGGAGAATTGATTATTGAGGCAGGCACCAGATCACTATATTCAAATTATGCCTGAATTTATTTCAAGTACTTTTTCAATGCTCTAAAACTTTTTTGAGTTTTTCTTGACAGTGACGTTAATAAGGTGAGAAACTAATTACATAGTGCAAAATAATAAATTTCATATCCAAACAATAAAATATATAAAAAATCACAAATAACTGTTGCCATCCCTAAAAGATAAACTTTTTGGAGGCAAGCGGAAGAAAGATATATACCTGCAGACTATCATTCACTAGTTTATCCAATGTATGTGGTGATAATTTCGGAATTGATGATACAGTATCCGATATAAATTGGCCAATTTTATTATCTGGAGCAACACGCCCTTCCTGAAGGGAAAACATTATGCAGTCAACATATTAGCAGATGGCAGCAAATCCAAAAGTTAAGAGCAAATTAATAACTTATCTCACCACAACATCATCAACATATTTGTAAATCTCATCTATTAGAGCAAGCAACCGTTCCATTGAAGCTTCCATTCCTTCCAGATCATTGGGAATCTTGTCCACTGTTGTTGGCTTAAGAACATCAACTACAAAGTTTTAAACACTCCTATTGAGATTTTCAGCAACATAGTCCAAAACATAAATTACCTTACAATAAAATTCTGAAACAGATTTTTTATTCAACTAACAAAATGAGGCATTAAGCAAGAAAAACAAATAAGTTACACAATAAAATCAGTATATAAATATATAACCAATAAGGAAAGGAACATGTGATGAGGTAGAAATGAGGCTCTGGATTAATTTATGAAGCAATTTTCCCATACATTCTTTATAATCATAAACTTGTAAGCTGTACTAAGAAAAGCATTTTTTCATCTCAAATGTATTTTCCAAGTGTACATGTACTGAAGGACACTTCAATCAGAACATATTTTTGGTTCATTCAGTACTGTATGCAGGGAAAACCTATTTCTTACACAAAAACAATTAATCTTGACCAAGAGAGAAACTTGCCAGATGGAGAAATCATGGTAACAGCAAAACAAAAGCGGGCACAAATTTAATTTTCTAATGCTACAAACCATATCTCCTGAGCAGTAATAAAGTAACCCATATTGTAATGCAAGCATCTAATTCTTCACATAAAATATCAAAATTTCATTAAAATTCAGGTCAGATACATACAACCAATTTGTTCAGCCTCAACCATGCGTAGGTCCAAGGGAATTTCTTGAAATTGTGCAGCAAGTTGCTGATCTCCAAGAGATAAATTAATAGAAACAAATCCCTTAATTGCAGCCTCGCCATTTTTGAATCCAGTATCAACAGTCAAATGAACTGGATTTGAAACTTCTCTAGCATAAAATTCATGTATCAAAGCACTACCACCAGTGACTCCAAAACCGGTTGAAAACCTATCATTTTAAGCAGACGTGTAAGCCTACAATCAGTTTTCAAATTTATGAAAATTATTCACACGAAAAATACACATCTATATTCTTCATCTGCGGTCAGAATATTCTATTGAAGTGGACCAAACAACTCAAGAAAAATAACCAAATGAAGAGACCTCTTGTCTTGTATCGAAGACGAATAAACTTCAGAATAATCATTTATTAGTCAATTTATATTATTGAGCTAGAGGGCCCACCAAAAAAAAAAACCATAAATGCCAGCAAGAAGGTTTTGACAATCTCCATTGGCATACACCATAGGCAATATGATTAAACAATAATGATAAACCTTTTTATTCTCTGTATAATTATTTAATAAAGTTTGCCAGGCATCTTAAATAAAGCTATCAAAAAGACAGGATCCCTTATTGCATCAAATTCTTAAATTAAGAAATTTGATATCTCAGTCAAGGTAGTTAGTTACAGGCTTACAGCCCTAATGAGTTTTGATACAATTTTTTTTTTTTTTTTGATGAATTAAAAAGAAATTCAGAGTTGAAATCATAAGAGAGAGTAATATTTCTCATATCCTATTTTCAAGGAGTGATTATTTAACCAAACCTTTCAATGAGAAGTATGCATATGAAAAGAAAATATGACAAGGAATACATAACAATTCAAAAGACTGCAAAGAGCATATCCAATGTCAGGGACTTGATATCCAGGTTATCCAAGATAAAATAACAGTCAGCTAAGGGCCTCTTGGGAGTTTTGGGGTACCGGTTATGGTGTTGTTTTAAAATACAGGTTTTGCGCTTTTACGATGGGTCCGATTTTAGGTGATTTTTAGTAGCGATTTTAAAATAATTCAACCCATACATGAGAGTTTATTATCGAACTGTTCTGATAGTTTTTTTTAAAAGATTAAATTACATATTTGCCCCTCAATGAAATTTTCAATTTTTTGTATGAAACTTTTTTACTCATAATTGATAATTTACTTAAAATTAAATTTTAAGTTCCAAGTGACTTTTTACAAGTATTTCAATTATAAGTTAATTTTGTACTTATAAATAACGTTTTACACAAGTGAATTTTTGGTTATTATTTTTTATATTATATAATTGAGTTTTTGACTTATCAGTAGTATTTTTTACTTTATAAGCAATTTTTACACAAGTAAATTTCTACTTGTAAGTAAATTTCATAAGTTATAAAATTATTATTTTTTATTATAAATAATTTTTTAGTACTTTATTTTCATTTACAAATTATTTTTGAACAAAATATGTGAGTTGGAAATAATTGTTTTATAGAGGGTAAATTGGCAGAAAATTAGAACGGTAAAAGCTATCAATTTGGAGTTGAGAAATACGCACCAACTTATACAACACTGGTCCAAACCAACCAAAACTAATGCTCTAAAAAACTCAAAACGACCTGTTTTCCCAACCTTTCGTTAATGGTTCCACCCAAAAAGGGCCAAAACCAGTGGGAAAAAACTCCCAAGCAGGCCCTAAGGGTTATTTTAGGATGAATCGAGATTTCTATTCCATCCACCATATGCTCCCAAATAACCAAGCAAGTGGTGATGTGAGTTAAGAACATATTGGAAAAACCATGCACAATAATTTTACCATAAAAGCTAGCATATAAATATATTATGCATGAATAACTCAGTATATTTCAACCATTTAACTAAAACTTCATACAGCATATGGATTAACTAATTCATAAATAACTCCCAACAGCAAGAATATTAGTTTCGAATGGGAAAGGATAAAAAATACATATCGAAGGATTTAATTATCACATAAATTTTGTATGAATGTAGTTTCCCTCTACGTTGCCAACTTTGCAATATACCGAAGCAAGTTTTGTCCCAAATCCACAATTAATAATGTCATGAAAGACGTGAATCTACAGAAACTGCAGCTCATATTTAACTTTGAGCTAAAGTAAGTTGCAAGACCACATGGTGCATCACTTCAATGACAAGAATTTTCATAGAGGCATATCATGATGTTAGTGAACCCAAGAATGAGTATGAAATGGCAGCATTAGGGTTAAATAAGATTGCCTCTTGATAAATCAGGCAGGCTGGCAAATAAGAAAGCAGATACTGAACTACAAATAACTGTGTGCAAACAAGAATAAGTGCTCATAGAAGTAAAAATACCTTTGACAAGCATCTGGATACATAACAATGAAAAAAAAGGGAGTAATAGAGATTACCATCCAACAATGACTTCCTTTGGATTCACTTTCTGCTGGGATAACAACATATTGTGATGATAATCGATATCCAGCGCAACCTACGGGCCAATTTAATTGCAAAAAATAAGTTTCATATAGTAAGCATAAAAGGTCCCATTTCACCATTATTCATAACACCCAAGAAACATGATTCACTTTATAGCAAAACAAACATTGAAAAATAAGCACGAAAATTCAAAAACTAATCGATAAAATTAAGTAGAAATCGCAACTGTAGTAAACACCCACGTGCGTTCTGGTGGTATAACTCATAGAATTTCCCTATATACAAAAACAATTAAATCTTCCGGCGCCTATCAAGAATGACTATTTAGTAGCAGAAAAAGGCTCTCCCCTAAATATTCTGAAACTTACAACAATGTGTCATTCACTTTTCTACAAAAGAATAAACGAGACGTCACAGCGGAAAATGGAGAAAACTGAACCTGATCTGACGACTCATTGTGTGGGACGGCGTAAGAGTTTCGAATGTCAACGGTACCGTCGGGTAAAACGGATCCGAGGAGAGTGCCAATGACCCTCTCGGCTTGGTCGGGTCGCCGGACATAGAAATCGCAGATGTTGAAGATGACTAGCGGATGGACCCTAGCCGATACACTTGTCGGTGATGATGAAAACTGCAACACCGTTTGCCCACTCGACGCCATCCTTTGATTCCCGGCGATGCAATGGTGTGCGAGCGTGCGAGGGAGAGAGGTCCTAGGGTTCTGGGGTGAACTGCGAAGATAGAAGAAAGAGACTGGGTTGGGTATTAAAATGGGCCGTGTTTCGTGGCCCAGGCCATGAGTTGTGTTTAAAGGGTTCGTAAGGCCTGCGTGTCCTGTTGGATAACTACACGTTCGGTTCCCCTTGGGCCTGACTTTAGCCCTTTGAACCACGGGCCTCGAAAAGAAAGGCTAGAATTAAGGATGCGTAAATTAGGGGGAAAAATTCATGGATCAGACATTAACTATGACAAGATCAATATTCAGGCATTAACTTTCATAATTTCAAAACTCAGGTATTTACTAATTAGGTAAATATTAATTGTAATATATTAACAAATCAATCTCCACCATCCCTAAAATACTCAATCACCTCCCTAAAATACCATGAATTCGTTTTAATGGACTCCCCCTCATTTGATATTGACGGCAGTACAATCGGGCTTCCAGGGCACAGTTCGAAAGTGTTAGTATCCGATCACAGATTCAAATTCTGACCATTGGAGTTTCTCCAGGCTCACAGTTAACGGTAGTAGATTCGAGATTATTAGTCACAGTTCGGAGGTAGTAATCTCCGGTCACAGTACAATTCTGTTTGTACACAATTTTTCGTTATTGGTGCCGATAATACACATTCCAATTGGTAACTATTTCAGTTGTATTGTGTCTGCATAAGTGTGCGAATTAAATTGAAAACCTTATACGCATAATCAATATATGTTTCATACATATGGTGTTTTGATTAACTATTTCAAGGCTTCGAGATCTCATGAGCAAACTTTAAAAATCATCAAGGATAATCCAACTGAGTCATTTGGTAAGTATGGAATGGGGTATCTGTGGCTTGGTATACTAATCTGTGACTTGATGTGCCAATCTGTGACCTGATATGCCAAGCTGTGACCTGATATGCCAAGTTGTGACCTGGTGTACCAAATCTGTGACCTGATGTACCAATATGTGACCTGATATGCCAATATGTGGTCTGATATATCAATCTGTGACTTGATAGTAACCTGATATGCCAATATGTGGTCTGATATGCCAATTTGTGACCTAATGTACCAATCTGTGACCTGATATGCTAGGTTGTGACATGTATTAACCCATGTGACCTGCTTAGTGCGTGAATATTATGATATGTTCTGTGACCCTGAATATCATGTGTGACCTCAGTAACTGCATCCCTGTATTCCATACTGTAACATCTCGGCAACTTGTGACCAACAAGCAATGACAGAAAACTAAAAAGTAACTTATTTTCAAATGTTCATTGTTTAACTAGTTCGCATCCACATACCAAAAAAAAAAAAAGAGACTTCCTTAAAAACTTTACAGACTACAATCAACATTTTAAAATAATCATCAAAATATATCCATCAGACCAAAGCGATTTTTGCTTTGCTTCTGGAGTTTTATTTGAAATGTTCAATGTCTTCATTTTGCTTGTTCGACTCGGTATTTGCACCGTCTTCTTCCCCTTCTTTTCATCATTTTTCTTCACCATTCCTAATCCCTACCTACTTGAGAGAGATAATCATACTGCAAACAAAAGGGGAAGCACCAGAGATTGGGTGGAGTTTGGAGGTTTCTCACAGCTGATTTTGGAAACGATATGAATATTAGGAGCAAATAAGATGGAGATGAAATTGCGATTGAGAGAAAATAAGGCTTTAATAAAAATGGAAGTTATGATATAAATCAATTTGAAGCCCCACCATTAACGGGATATTTGCGTCAATTAATTAAAATATTTATTATTTAATTAAAATGATAAAACCTGAAAATTGAATAAATAAATAACAAACCTGATTTATAAAAATGGATCTTTAAACACCTGTTTTTATGTAATTTCCACTAAATTAGGCATACTACCCTTTTAAGTTGACTAAATTGAATAATAGCCTTTTTAAACTAATTAAACCAAGTAGCATGTAATTTATACGTCCTAAAAGCTCCAAACCCCACAAAAAATTTGGGATATGTTCTCTTACCGTTTTCTGTTTTCGATTTTTCAAAACAGTGAGAATATGTTCTCTTTTCTATTTTTGAAAACACGTTTTTTAAAACAAATTAAAAATTTACAAAGAAAATCCAAAACGACAATTTGTCGTTTTGGGTGTTTTTGGTTATAATCAAGTTAAAATTTTCAAAACGCGTTGGGTGTTTTCAGTTTAACGTCACCCCAACCCCCACCAACATCGCATGCACCACACCACCACCGATGCCGCCACCATATCCGCCACCACAACCCCACCACAAAAACCACCACCATCCACCACAGCCACGCCACACCTCGGATCGTGAACAAAATTGTCATGGGACCATGGATCGTGAAAATTGTAGTTAGAAATTACTTTGCGTGCCAATTAGGTAAAGCCCTAAATTGTTATTATCATAAAGGCCCTAATTATCTTGAAATAGATGCTGATATTGGTAGCTCAGCAATCACCACCGCAATTTTGCGCTTGGCTTTGGGTTACGTTACGACGATGACAATCAACATGGGTTTCTTGGTGGAGGCACAGTCGGAGGATGAATTGTCGAAGAAATTGTTTGGGGCTATCAGAATTTGTCAAATGGAGATGAATTCTGCAACATTTGTTGACAACTCCTCACCGTCAAGGAAAGTTTTGTCCTGCGAAGATGGAGATGAATAGTAGGTTTATTTTAAGATTAATTTTTAATCCCCAAAACTTAATCCGTTTTCTTTGTAATTTAGAGGGACGAGAGAGAGAGGGGAGGAAAAAGAACAAATTTTCCATTTTTTTATTTTTGAAAATAATTTTTAAAATGCTAAAAATAACGCATTTTCAATAATCTCAAAATGGACATACAAAACACAAAATGAATTGAAAACTCAAAACACGAAACTGAAACACAAAGAGAACATCCCCTTAGCATCCCCAATTTCTGAAGACAAGCCCTCCCCAATTCTAATAACCACAATATTTGCACGAAGAATATTGGTAGGGACAATATGAGCTTCTTTGACAACCCCCTTGAACATTGTGAAGATTACGTTGATGACTCGAGTTCATGGAGATGCCACGAATAAGGTTGTTGTTGCAATGTACGGTAGAATTGCAGCCATCATTGAACACATTTTGACGAAAGAAGGATGGCTTGGATTTTCTCCTAGAATAGGGCCTATAGTTCTTTATAATGCTTGTTTGTTCAGTTATGGGGTACTTTGCTTTTGAGATAGCTAGACTTACAATTTTTAATTAGTATTTGAAGCAAAAGGGGCTTCAAACAGTTGCACTTGCTCCCATGTTCACGTAGCCACTCAACAAAGTGGATGAGTGAGAGTGTTAATTTGGCGAATGTTCTTACATTTCCCTTTTTCTTGTAGGATTAATTCAATTTTCTGTTGGGAAATTCACACCGATAAATGTGCACAATTATACTCACAAAACGTATCGTTTATATGCGTGAAATTGAATTTGAGAAGGCGAAATGATAATTACTGAAGTCAAATACGTGACTACGGATTCAATCATTTCCATTCTTCAAATAAAAGTCATTACATTCTTTGATTCAAACATTTCAATATAAACGAAAGAAAGTTAGTTATTTTTCTGAAATCAAATATAATTGAAAGAAATCAGAAAATGAAATAAGAAATTGCAAGTGATACAATTGGTTGATGCTGGTGTTTGACATTTTGTCCTTAAAATGAATTTATCTCGCATCAATACTAGCAATTTTTCGGCAATCATCTCTCAAAATACAACGATCACGTCTCGCAATAAGAGCACTCCAAATTACGTAGACCAACGAACTCAAATGAAGTTTCCTCTCTACCAAAACTATGATGCAAAAATGAATCACTTCTACAAAGTGTTTTTTTACCAAAACCAAAGTGTAAATATGGAATGGAATGAATAATTGATGCAGGAGGATTCGAGTCAGATAAAGTCGATTTATCAAATAGCTCGTTGATGGTGCTAAAATATCATGAGTGGTGGATCAACGAAAAAATGACAAGTAAGCGACGACATTTCCTAATTGGGCCTATTTTTGGACACGTTTAGGTATTTTGGCAATCACTTTGGCTACGATTATCAGAATCGCGCTCATGACCCTAATTCGAAAAGCTCTTTTCGACGCGCATGTCGTGGTCACCCTCAGCTTTGCTTGGTGTAATCACTTTTGAGGAAAAATTCAACCATTTTCCCTTTCGAATTCACAATTTTAGTTATTTTTTTCTTTTTTGATAATATTTTGTTTGTCTTTTTAGAATAGATAACAAATCTAATTTGAACCGGATTTTTTTGAATATTATTTCTTTTATTTCGTATTTTTCTTTTGGTATGATTATTGGGATTTTTCTATTTTTGGTAAAATTTCGATAATTACGATTTTCTAGCTATTTAACTCGGCGTGTGGGTTATTTTCACATTTGCATGATTAACAAAGACTGTTATTGTTTTTTAACGTTTTCTCTTGTTCCTTCCCTGTTAATTGTCCACTGAAATCTGCCTGCAAAATAATCGTTATTCTGATCGGCGTTGATAATGAACGTCCTATGGATCCTTTATATAGAAGGTGAAGGGGTCTGGTTGAAGATACACGTCCCAAAACTCAGTTTTTTTTCATGAAGGGATGTAACCCATTCCATTGCTCTCTTTTTTCCCTTCAAACTTTGAACGGCAATTTCTGATTCATCCGAAATTAATTTTTAGATTCTAAATATACTACGAAGATCTACTCGAAGAGTAGAATAATAACAAGTTAGTATATTTACTTTCGTAGTTTGACTATCGGATCAAGTCGGAATAATTGGTTGAAATTGATACAAAGTCACTTTTCAAGTTTCATACTTAACCAAAAATTTTCAATCTTTAAACCAAATTCCTACATTTTTCTGTTGGTATGCTTATATTAAATTCTAGAAAATAATGTCCTTTTTATTTTATAAATGTAAGGTACTTTGTTGTAATTTGTTTTTGTAAATAGTATTCTATGATAATAATTTGTTTACTACTTGTAGTCAATGCGGCCAGGGCCGACCCTGAGAATTCAGAGGCCATAGGCGACCAATTGAGTTGAAGCCCTTCAACATAATCATTTTTTCACAAGTGTAGCAAAATTTAAATATTTAAATAAATAACACTTTTATATTAAATAAGAAGACTTTATATAATTCAAAAGATAGAGTAACAAGTTAAAATATCTCTCACAACCCGAGAGATTAGGCTAACATAAGATTTAACCTTCTCACATTTTGAGATGTAAAATTAGTAATCAAACCACTTAAATCAAGTTTTTCCAACACATTTTTTTCAATAGAAATCATAGCTAATTCATTCAATCGCTCATGTGACATGGTTGATCGAAGATAAAACTTAATCAACTTCAACTTTGAAAAACTTCTTTCAGCAGAAGCAATTGTGACAGGAATGGTTAATAATACTCTATAAGCAATCAAGCATTTGCAAAACAATAATCCATTCTCTTAATGTACTCCAACACATCAATTGCTCCAATAATTTCTGCAGGTATCGATTCCCTTAAAACTTTCAACTCAGAATATAATTCTACCCCCATCAATATCAGAAACCATATTATGCTTCAAATAATTTTCAATGTTAATGCACGAACACTTCAATCTATCATCATCAATAGATTTAAGTCTTTTCACATCAAATAAAAATCCAAAAATGTCATTATATTTTTGAAATTGCTCAAATCTATTCTGAAGTGATGATAGAGCATGATCGACTATATATATGAAATAATTGATCTTAAAAGACTCTTCAGCTGTTTGTGTTATTTCTTCACAAGAAATCTCATCAAACTGTTTCTTTCTACGTATAACCCTTTTTTCATGAAATATCGGTTCAATTTCTAATTCACTTGCAATCTCTTTAGCATCAACCATGGCCATTTCAAACCCAGATTCTCTATAACTTTTGAAAAATGAAATGAGCCCTTGTAAATGGTTTATAGCAACATCAATATGCATGTCTTCCGCTTGCAAATGTTTGCTTACTCTGTTAACATTATTCAACACTTCATACCAAATAATCATTCCAAGCACGAATTCAAAATTCTCAATTTCATGTGTTACCAAACTCTCCGCTTCACTTTTTGTCTTAAGATCATCAACATTTGCCAATTGAAGTAAAGTTTTTTTTATCTGTGGAGCTTGAAATCTTATCGCTTTAACACTTTCAATATGACTTTCCCAACGAGTTTGTGACAAAGGCTTAAGGGTAAGACCATTTACATTCTCTTTGAAAATTTTCCACCGTTTAGTAGATGACGAAAATAAAGTGTATAAACGTCGCACCACCCCAAAGAAAGATGTAGCTTTTGAACAACAAGTGGCCATATCACAAAGTGCAAGATTAAGACTATGACACCCACAAGGACTGTAGAATGCTCTAGGATTTAGTTGTAATAGTCTATTTTGGACTCCTTTATGTTTTCCTTTCATGTTAGCACCATTATCATAGCCTTGACCCCTTATATCATCAATATCAAGTTCTAGATTATTCAAAACACCCACAAGTTCATCAAAAATTCCTTACCAGATGTATCATCCACCGATAAAAACCCTAAAAAGAATTCCTCAACCTTTACTGGACTTGCTGAAATATCTACGCACCTCAATACTATAGTCATTTGTTCTTCGTTACTCGTATCGGGAGTGCAATCAAGTATAACAGAAAAGTATTTAGAATTTTTGAGTTTCTTAATGATTGTTTTTTTTATCTCACCTGCTAGCATAAGTATCAACTCATTCTGAATTTTGTGTCCTAGATAATGATAATGAATCTCTTTATTTTGGATTCGACGAACATACTCTTGCATTACGGGATCAAACACAGCAATCATTTGAATTATGCTTAAGAAGATACCATTATTTTCTTGGTATATCTTCTCATTATCTCCACGAAATGCTAAATTATTTTCAGCAAGAGTTTTCACCACAGATATTATTCTCAGAAATACTTGTATACAATGTTCTCTATCTCTATTGATTTGTTCTTGCACACTTTTATCAATTGTTTCACTCTTTTCAAATCTTAGTTCCATTTCAATCCATCTACTCATGTTATTGAAATGGTCCAACTTACTTCATGCATTTTAATTTTTTCACCAATATTTTTCCAATCACTTACTCCATCATGTGCCAATTGAGATCGGATTCCCTCGTTCTTGAATAACTTACAACAAAAGCAAAATACTTTATCCAAACTTTTTGAATATATCAACCATTTTCTATCATGCTTCTCTCCATTAGGTAATCGTCGAACGTAATGTGTAGATGAGAAGTGTCAATTTGCTACATCTTTCGAAAAATTCACATCATTCTCTCTTATAGGACCTTTCATTACAATTAAATCTCTTAAATTGCCATTCATATTTCCCCAATTTGCTGGATCAATAAGGTCAAGGGAAAAAACAACATTATCTCTATCAGTAGATACCTCTTCATTGATCAAACAATCTTTTTCTTCAATTGTACTCTTTATATTATCATTCTCATTAAACTCTTCTTCAATGACTACGTCCTCGTTATGTATTCGTTTATTGTTACTAAAAAATTTATCAAGTGCTCCCTCTTGAGATTTAATCAATTGTTCAACATTTTGTTTCCTTTTTCTTTTGGCATATCCAGATTCAAATTTTCTAGTAGACATAGGTATAAACAAAGAACAATAAAACCTGATTGATGTGTCTGAAAATTCTCAAACTTCTCCAATTCTCCAAAAAGAAAGGACCCAACAATGATAAATGAGCTGCAATAAATTCAACAGCCACGTTTGTTTAATCAATTAATCCAATTCCATCCATGAATCATGATCTAATTAAAGTATCAAACTCAAATGACAAATCCACAGGCACAGCCACTAAAAATCCCACAATGTCACAATCAATTCAACAAAGTTTCAAATAAACTCAAATCCTACAACAATAATAAAACATCAAATTTGAATCACTGAATGCCAAATTGCCAAATCTGAACATGATCCAATTAAAGTATTCAACTCAAATGACAAATCCCACATGCACAGGCACTAAAAATCCCACAATGGCACAATCAATTCAAAACAGTTTCAAATAAACTCAAATCCTACAACAATAATAAAACATCAAATCTGAATCGCTGAATGCCAAATTGCCAAATCTGAACATGATCCAATTAAAGTATTAAACTCAAATGACAAATCTCACAGGCACATGCACAGGCACTAACAATCCCACAATGGCACAATCAATTCAACAAAGTTTCAAACAAACTCAAATCCTACAACAATAATAAAACATCTGAATCACTGAATGCCAAATTTCCAAATCTGAATCACTGAATCTGAATGCCAAATTTTCGACACCAATAAATAAGAAATTTCAGAATTCAGATTTCACAATAATCTTAACAATTAAAAGAGAAACTAAGTGTTAAAGTGTGAAAGTATCAAATAATCAAAATAAAGTAAGAACTTGATTCCTTGAAGTCTGAAGATTGAAGAAGCCCGAGAACTTACGAGTTACGAATGGTGCCAGGCTGGCGGAGAATGGACGAAGAGGCGGGCTGGCGAGTGCGACGAACGGGCTGTCTGACTGGTGAGTGGTGAAGAGGGTGAAGACTGAAGAAGAGGCGAGAGGAGAAGCGATTTCTTGAAGAATCGAAGATGAGGGACAGAGGGGTTTTGGTTGGGCAGAAGACTCCGGTCGGTATCTCGAAGGATCGAAGATGAGGGGTTTTGGTTGGGCTTTTTGGGCTGGAGTTTTGTTTGGTTAGAAGTTTGGGCTTTTTAGACTAAGTTTTTTTTTTTTTTTTTTTTTTTGAGGCCCTCTAAAATTTGTGGCCCAAGGCCACTGCCTTAGTAGCCTTGGGCCAGGGCCGGCCCTGAATGCAGCAAAATATTAAATGCTATAATTGTTCAAGTGGAAATTTGAAGATACCTACTTATTTGAGAATGGAAATTTCAAGGAGCTTTGTAATACTTTCAGGCTCGTCTAACAGAAAATTGAGGGTTGACAAATTATTGCAATTGGTGTGTTCTAAGATGTTTCAATTGATGAAAGCATGTATTTGTTCATATTGTCATTGTTGTGCTTGTGATTTAATTACATGTATTTGTTCGTATCGTCATCGATGTACTTGTGATTTAATTGCCAATGCTATTCATCTCGTATTATGCTATGTTTTCTTATATTAATTATTTTTATAGGACAATGATATATTTTAAGGTTTCGATTGGTTTTTGTCATTTTTTTAGTGTTTCACTTTAAAAAAAAAAACAATTAACTACTTTTTTGGGTTTGTCACTTTTCTGAAATTTCCATCACTCTTTTATTGTTTGTTACTTTCTTTTAAAAAAAACTCTTTCACTTTTTGAGTGACAAACATATGTTTTGATTGGTGTGTTCTAAGATGTATCACTTGATGAAAACATGTATTTGTTCATATTGTCATCAACGTGCTTGTGATTTAATTACCAATGCTAGTCATATCGTATTAAGCTATGTTTTCTTTCATTAATTGCTATGTTTATAGGACAGTGATATATTTTAAGGTTTTGAGTGATGTTTTCTCACCTTTTTTTTTTTAGTGTTTATCACTTTTTTGTATTATTTTTTATCAGTTTTTCGAAATTTCTGTCACTTTTTTATGGCTTGTTAATTTTTTTAGAAGTTTCTATTACTTTTTTTGGGGACAATCATATGTTTTAATTGATGTTTTGTTACTTTTTTGAATTTTGGTAACTTTTTTTGAGTGTTTGTTACTTTTTAAATAGTTTTTTGTCACTTTTTATTGTTTAATACTATTTTTTAAATTTCTATCACTTTTTTTAGTGACAAATATCAAATTTTTAATAAAAATTGGCATTGTATGTCATTTATTTTTTATTAAAATATGATACTTAACTTTTAAAAGTAACATTTTATATCGCTTTTTAATAAAAAAGACATTTAATTTTGTACAATATTTTTTACTTTCAAAACAATTTTCAAAAGACCTTGAATTTTAAGAGTGTTTTTTTTGTAAGTTATCCATTAAGGACGACCAAATGTTTCGTCCTGCATTATCACGTCTATAATGAATAGGAAATAGTTGGGAAAATCCAGATCAAGGGTTCTAACCTATTTGCCATCCCTTGGCCTAAATGATTTGTTATTGGCATTTTATCCTTTTTATATTTTTCATTTCTTTTTTCAAAAAATCTATTATTTCCCTAAAGTAGTAAATAATCAATCACTCATTTCATTATCTCAATTTCTCTCTCCTTACTCCCATGATGCATGATTTGTTTATAACAATTTACGATCGTGCTCCACGGTAGTAAACTCGTTGTTGTTATTCCTTTCTTTTTTATTTAGTTCTTTGAAAACTACATTTCAAAACGCACGTTATTGTGTATTTTTGCTTAGTTTGAACGATGAATATTATAACAATTTGTTACAACTTACACAGCCAAAGAAAATTACAATGCCCACTTATTTTTACTTTGGCATATTTGCATGCTCTCATAGTCTCGTTGGACTTCATTGATTGCTTAAGGAACGTCCGACGCAAAATTCTTAAAAGACCGATTTTGTATCTGACTACATAGAGGATGAATTAGATGAAGAAAATGATATTGAATTGAGATTCTATAAAGATTTGGATAAGATTTAAACTCTCGTGCTATCTACATTATGTAATTATGATTTTAAAACTTATCTTTTTGTTGAAAACTTTGAAAAAATATATAAAGTTCCTATAAATTTATTTTAGATGTCTGGTAGGCATTATTTTAATTATTAAGCATATGTTTGGTATGAATTAAAATTAAAATTTTAATTTAAGTCAAAGTCAACAATTAATTTTAATTACATATTTTATAGGATTCACAACTTTTCAATCACACATTTCATTAATTTTTATCAAAATCTGATTTTAATATCAACCAAACATGGGCTAAATAATTTTTAAATTGATTAAAAATCTAAAATAATATTAAAGTATGAAAATACTTTTTTATGTTGTCTCACCTTAATAGAAGTTTGACCTTCACGCATCATCATAAATTTCGCTTATTAGAATACTGTTAAAGTTTAGAGGATGTTTGAGCCACGTTATTTCCACACGAATGCATTTTTTTGTTTGATTTTATGAAGAATATATAGTTGAAAAAGAAGGAAAAATTATTGATATGATGAAAAATATTATTTTATTGAAGAATGTGAAGTTGAAAATGAGTAGAAAAATGAGAATGAAAAAATAATGTGACTCAAACGTGTGCATCATATAAAATATTAAAAGTTAGGAGGGTACAATCGAATTTGCAAAAAAGTTGGAAAAAAATTTACAATTAAAAATTTACGTCCAAAAAAATCATACTCCATATAGTTTTGCATCCAAAAATTCATATGAGATATGACTTTTTCGGATGTAAAATTTCAAAAAAAAATTGATGTCATATTCCATATAAAACTTCCTAATAAAATGATGAAAACTATATTGAAAAATTTGTATTGCAAAAATAACAAATGTTAATAAAATAATTGAATTTTTTTTTAAAGAAAATGCGAATTAGACGTCTTTTTTAAGACTAACGTTTGACACATCTTTAACTATGTTTTATATCTGTTTGGACTATTCGATATGCCTATAATATAGTTCTCGAAATAAATTTTGAAATGGCGTAAGCAATTTGTAAATTCGATTAACGTACGATCATCGAATGATTTTTAAAGTTAGCATGTTATCAAAATTTTCGAAATACTAATTTTGAACGGCCTACTTTGACAAGTCATAACATTTGCTACGATTGATAGTTTCGTACGCCATTAACGACGTAGAAAACTAAACCGTGAGCACTTCAAAATGATATTAAGAATGTAGTATTTCGATTTCGTTTTACATCTCATAATGACTTCGAAAATTGAAATAAAAACATAGAATATTTAATGGGAACATTACATTTATAAGGTGTTTACTTTACACCTTTTCAAAAATACAAAAACAAGTTTGAAAATTCACAAATCAGGTTTTTTAAATTTTTAATTAATAATTAATGAATTATTAAATCAATTTATTATTAAATATTTATTTCTAATTTAATATAATTACCCTACCACACCTCCACCACCCCAACCGACTTTCCGATCACCACTCATCTCCGGCGACCGTTCCGACAACTATTCCGACACAGCTCCGATTCCGACGAGAATTTCGATGACCGTTCCGCCACTTTTTAGGTCACAATTCAAAATTTTCGTAGGTCACAATTTGTTCATCGGTCACAACTTAAAAATTTAAAAGTCACGATTTGTTCATCGATCACAATCACAACATTTAAAAGTTACGTTACTTATTTTATGGTCACAAATATCAATTTATTGGTCACAAATTAATAATTTTTAGGTCACAAATTAATAATTTTCAGGTCACACAGCTTGTACTCGTCACAATTTATCGAATTCAATGGTCACAAATTGTTTATTAGTCACCCACCAACCAACTTACTAGTCACAAACAATCCAATCATTTGTGACCACCACTTCGCCACGGACTCTACCAGCGGCGCCGCCTTGATCGCATCTTCACCACCACACCTGCCACACGCCGTACATCCAACCCCCACCACCTTCGTCGTCTCCTCCTCCTCCACCCCCACCACCACAGAAACACACCACCGCCAACGCTTCCCAGCAACAAAATCGCCACCTCTGTCGTGCCCCACCCTAACCCCAATCCACTACACCCACCACCACCCATCCAGAACCGCCTCCCCGCCAAAACACACAACCACCGCACCATCCCAAAACAACAGGACCTCACCACCACCTCCACGCCAAAACACACAGAACAACCGCACCACACCAAAACACACAGATCGGAAAAAAAAACCCCAGATCGGAACCGCCGCACCCAACCCCCACCACCGCATCCAAAATCGCCGCACACATCGCACGGATCACAAACCTCTACCACCGCACACCACCACCACCACCACCACCAGCAACAGCAGTCGTAGTCGCATCCGCATCCAATTTCAGCCTCATCCGCATCCAATTTCAGCACCGCCCTTCTGCTCAGCCACTTGTCGATCTTCGACATCGGCGGTGGCGACAACGAGAAGGAGAGAGAGTAGGAGAGGCGAGAGAGCGGCGAGAGAGCAGGGACGAGAGATGATAAATGATTTTTAGATTTTTAGGGTTTGTGTAATTATAATTAAGAGAAATTAATTAATGTTTAATATTTAAAATGAAATTCCTGATTTTTGTATAAATAAACTCCAAACTTGATTTTTGAATTGAAAATTTTAAAATCAGGGTTAGGTGTAATTTCCTCATATTTAATTGTGAAAAAAAAAAAATTTGGAAGCAATTTAGGGACACTTGCCTTCTAAGCCACCCCTAGGTCCGCCCATGCAGAAACAATGTACTACCAAAAATGAGTTTTGAAAATCAATCCTTAGATGATGAGACTCAAAACTATATTTGCCTTGTTTTTATTCTTTGACGGGCTTGTGGTTAATTTTGACAGATTGACCATTGACAGCGTCTTTCAACTGAGTCATTGTTGATTTGATTGATTTAAAATTAAAATTTTAATTTATATTGAAGATTTTTAACCCGTGTTTAAGTTCAATGGAGATTTAAAATCAAATTTTTAGTATATTTTAATAAAAGTTGACGAAATATATGGTTAAAAAATCGTAAATTTCATAAAATATATAGTTCAAATTAATTGTTAACTTTGATTTAAATTGAAATTGAAATTTTAGTTGGTAACAAGAGCATAAGACACTTGACGTGAAAATAAAATTTTATAAATCTTTATACATTATCGAATTCGAAGGTGAAAAATTGAAAATCAAATCCTTTTCCTTCTCTTGTGAATGTAAACCAGTTTAGGATTTGTTGGAATCTCATTTTTCGAGAAGAACATATGGTTAAAAATTTAAGAAAAGAATTTGAAATTATGCTCTTGTTTGATCCACATTATTTTTTTTTAATTATTACTAGGTGCAAGCAACGTGCAATGCACGTTTGCTTAGTTTATATTCAATAGTTTTGTTTAAGAATTAATTTGTTGTTAATAAATATGTAATTTTTTTGGTTAATTAAATAATTAATGATGTAATGTTTATGTAATTGATAAATAATTAAATAAAGTATTTCTCTCTGTCATCTCCAACCCAAAATTACAAACAGAAAACTCAAAGTTCATATTATGCACAATAATATTATACTATATTCTAAAAACAAATGACAAGAAAAAGATGCCCCCCAAATGGAAATACATTCAGAAAGGGATATTTTTTTTTCCCATAAAATCACAAAATACATAACCAAATACTGATTAACCAAATCTGCAGGCCTTATCCAAAAAATTCAAAGCCCTGCTTTTGGAAATCCCATAAATCAAATATTTACCTCAACATAAAAAAAATAATAAGAAGAAAAATAAGTAAAATTGGAGCTATTTTACTCCATAAAAATAATTCAACATTCCCCTAGGTTTAGGTCATCACAATTGCATTGCTTTCCTTAAATCCCATTTTAGCTTCCTTGCTTGAAAGAATAATCTCTTTCAGCACCGATTCTTCCTTTTTATCATCTCCCTTGGTGAAATTTGAATGTAATTTTTTTGAAATCTGATCAGTTGAAGCTAAAGCCAACAATCCTTAATCCTCAAGACCTTTGGCTGGGCCAAGACTACACCTTTTAGTCCCATATTTTGGTAATGCATCCTTGAATTTTCTTGATCTGCATACAATAATGAAATCTTAGAAAATGATTCCAAATAAAATTTGTCGAAAAATTAAATAGAATGCAAATGTAATTACTTACAGTTGCATTAGTACAGCTGAAACTACATAATTTGACCTATGCACCTCTATAGAATCTAAAGAAGGGCAGGATATGAATGTGCAAACTAATTTGATTTTGAATTACAACTAATTAAATTGTAATATTCACTTTCATTTATTTAATTTTCAAATTTAACTTAAATTGCACTTGATTATTAATATATTAATGTTAGATATTATTTTCTATAAGTTTAAAATATTTTAATTTAACAAAGTAAACTATTTTAATATATTTATTTTTAATTTTTAGTGTTGGGACTAATTGTAGGATAATGAATCTAATTAGTAAAGATAGATTTACTTTAAATTATTTTTATGTATTTATTGTACTCGGTTCGACTCCAGTTAAATTCTCACGGACTTCACGTCGGAATCATTCTCGATTGTGAACCAAAACCCTTCATCTCCATTTTCAGATATCAAAATTATCAAATTCGCAGACTTTTCGTATAAATCATATGATTAATGCTCATGTTTAGTTCCTTAATTAATAAAAAAAATTTAAAATTCTTCTAACACTAATTAACAATATTATAGTATTATATTAAATGGTCACTGTTCACGATGAACATTGACGAGTTGTTGTTCACCCGTGAACAGTGATTGCTATTTTAAAGTATATATTTTAATTTTTAATTGTGAAGAGTGATTGTTGTTTTAAAGGATGTTTATTAATTTTAAGTGTCATGTGTATAAAATGCGTACGTGTTTATTGTAAGCTTGCGTGATGTTTATGACTAATTAAATGCTTTTCTTTATATATAAAAATTTAAAGATGTTATGTAAAGTTTTATTCTTAAATATGTAAGAAATTGAGAGGTCTTTGGCACTTAACGACCACTAATCGGCCACCATCTGATGACCTTAAGGTATGTTAAAGGGTAAGAAGATGAGTTTACTTAAACTTTTTGCATAGCTTAAGTCTTTACTATTTTTTATGTAATAATGCGATTCATTTTATCGCTAAAGTATGATACGTATTACGATAATATATGTATATCATGTGTTAGACTTAGTATTGGTAAGTGACGGGTAAATTTTTTATGACGAAAATATTTTAAGGGGGTGAGAATGTAATACCCCGAAAATTTTCATGAAATATAATTCAATTTTTATATACTATATTTTAATATTTTGAAAGTTATGGACTAAATGATATATTTATCAAATTATATTTTATATGTGTCAAATATTTAGATATTGATGGAGTTATCGTAAATATATGAATATTGGTCTCGTTGGACAAATCGTAATTAGATACATAAATCAAACTTGAGAAAAATCGATTTGGATAGTTAGCTCCAAGATATTTTAGTTTGAATGAACTGTCAAAAGCTAATTTATTTTTATTATTATTTAATTATAATTTTGAAAGTAAGGGGTGGTGAAAAAAGATTTTCCGTTAAAACAAGAAATTCCGTTAAATCAAAAAATCCCGTTAGTTTTTCCGTTAAACCAAGATATTCCGTTTAATATGCACTTTTTATATATAGAAAGATTTTTCTACTCATTTTCAGCCACACATTCTTCAATAAAATAATATATTCCATCACATTAATAAATTTTTCTTCTTTTTCAACCACATATTTCTCATCACATCACTTCAAAAAAAAATGTATTCTCTCATTTTAATATGCACCAAACACACGGCCATTTTTTTTTTTTTAAAAAAATATAGTTTTGAATGGTTAATTTGCGGATAATGCGTAGTTTAAGAGTAAGAATTTTTTTTAGTTTGCATGTTGAATATTTTGTTGGATAAATGTGTAATTGAAAATAAGTATATAAAAAAGAGTTAAAAAAATGAAAGACAAACATGAATAATTTAAAGAATGGAGCTTAAACGTAGTTATAATTTTTTTTGGCTAGAAAGTACAAAGAGAGGACGATAACCGGTGAGACACTTTGATTGTGTGTTGATGATGGATTCTTGAATGTATGGGAAAGGATTTTACAGAGACGAATGTGTGCCCATAGCCAAAACATGACTAATTGAATAGAATTAATGCAGTCCATGTTTGATCTCTATTTTTCAAATATTTTTAAAATTAATTTTCAATAACACATCTCATGAAATTCACCATTTTTCTCAATTTCTCGATTACATCATTACCTTTTTATTAAAATTTACTAAAAATATAATTTTTAATTAAATGATAGTCGAAAATAGATCTAGAACCACCCGAAATGGAACAAAGCTTGTATGAATTTTTTGGACGGATTATCTTCAATCGACTTATAATAAATGTTCTAAAAAATATAAAGTGTGACGAAGCGTGATGACCAAATTTCGATATAAACGAGCCTAGACGTTAGCCACCACTAGACGCGAAAAAAATTGAAAAAGTGCAAAAAAGCACCAAAGGAGACGTTCTACTCCCACTTCGTGCCTAGACGACGTCTATACGCGTTTAGCTACCACTCTTCAAAACATGTTGGGAGTTGGGTTACAAATTTATTGGTCATGGTTTCTAAATTATCTTTAATTCTGTCCTCTCTCTCATTCATAAATTTTTAAGGGTGTGTTTGAGTCACATTATTTTGGAAGAATATATTTTGGAATAGTAGATTAATGGAAAATGTAAGGTTAAAAAAGAAGGAAAAATTATTGATTTAATGAAAAATATTATTTTATTGAAAAATGTGTGGTTAAAAATGAGTAGATGAATGAAAATGAAAATTTTAATGTGTACTAAATAAAATTGACGAAATAAATAGAAAAAAAAAATGAATAAATTGTAGGACAGTGGACTGCAGACTGCTCCACTCAACTCACCATTAAATTTAATATATGTTTCTAGGAAATTGCAAAATGTTTTATCAGAATTCAGACATTGGCATTCGTACTTTTGTCGGGACATCCGATAGTTGGCATGTTGTGTTGCCAGTCGACCCCCTAACGTGCACGTTATTCCATGCTACTAACTACATCCCCCCTTACCTATATCTGTCCCTTCAATATGAGAGTATTATTAGCAAGATTATACTATGCGTACATAACCATCTATTAAAAGTTTTACCTGTCGGTCGCCCCTTCTATTGGGAAAAAAAAAAAAAAAAAAAAAAAAATAATCATACGTGTGTTGCCATCTCAGCATCTGTAAAATCCCTATGCATTTTCCCTAAACAAATGGTAAAAATTTTTGGCATGGCGTTCTGGCACTTATTTGTCGTCAGTTTTTTAAAAATTCTTTTTTATTTTTTTTTAAAACTCATTTTCAATTATATACTCATGATAAAATATTTTGCACATAAATTCAAAATATTTTTTCCTATTTTTTAACCATATATTCTTTAAGAAATTAATATTCTAAAACTCATTTTCTTCCAAAAAATAAATATGTTTTTCAAATTAATATACTAATATAGCCCCGTTTGACAATTATAAAAATAATCTTTTTTTTCATAAATTCATTTTCAATCAAATATTCTCACAATAAAATATTTTGCAAATAAACTCATTTTTTTTACTACACATTCTTAAAAAATCAATATTCCAAAATTTATTATTATTATTATTTTTCAAAAAATCCATTTTAATTGTTGTCGGGGAATAATATCAAGATCTCTCTAATTATGTTTTTCTAAATTTTATCTTTTTATATATTTAAATTTAATTTATTTCAGACTCAAGTATTTGATCAATAAGATATACTGGAAAATTTTGTATCCGTTGAAATATATGATTAATTAATAATATTGACTCAAATTTTAATTTATATATGAGCTGCAAAGAAGCTTATTTTTGTGTTCTAAGGTTTCACATCAATTTTATATTTTTTATAATTAAGTTATCTGAGATTTTTATTTATAAGTTTTTCAATGTCACGAATCTAATACACGAACGATAGATAATTAATCAATCTTAAACTAGTTCTCGACAAATTCAATGCAAAAGAACTACAAATTACACTTTGTACTTGTCATAACTATCAACTTGAAATTTTATCTATATTTACATCAATTTTTAGAAGCTCATTTGTTCATCTTTTGTAGCCAACCCCACAGTGGAAACAAGAACAAAAGGAACTCTCACAACAAACTTCTATGGACTTCACAAAGAGGAATGAAAAAAGAAATTTAAGGACTCAAAAATTCGAAGAAAAGAAAAGAAATAGACAAAAAAGTCAGGTGGGCGGTGGGGTGATAAGGGTTTCTGAGCCTCGAAAAAAACCGGTTAACAGCAAAAGAAAAACCAGATGTTTCAAAACCGGCCAAACAGTAGATGTGTAGTTTTTAATATTCAACCTTCAGTTCTTATCGTATGCCACGCCTGGGCAAGGATCTACTGTTTATACAAATCCGCCGTTTACTTCAGGGAGAGAGAAACTGAAGAACCTCATAACAAAGGACATGACCCGAACCCTAGCCCGTACAAACCGAGGTACTCAAACTCTTTTCTTCCATATCTTTGTTCGGAAACAGAAACAAAAGTCTGTACTTGTACTATGTATACCTTCCTATGTACTTGATTATCTACACGGTCAACAATTCGAAGTTTGGGTTTTCCTGGCTAAAAAACAGTTTGGAAGTGTTTTGATTTTAGATCGCCATCCGGATAATTCGTTTTCCGTTTAAATAAAACCTTTTGTTCATAGATCTGGGGTTTCTTCAACTTCTGCGGATTTTGATTGAATTTTTACTTATGGAAGAAAATACTATGTTTTCACTTTAGTTTTTTTTGCAACAAATTTGGATGGTTTCGCTGTCTGTCAACTTTGGGTCTTGTCTTGTTTAGATCTCATTCTGGGATATATCAAACAAGGAACAAGGAATTAACCTATTCATAACCTTTGCATTGTAATTTCTGTTTCTACTACCCAATGTAACGGAAGGTTGCTGGTTGGTGCATTCAAGAGTGATTTGATTTTAGTGCCTTTTAAAGAGAAACGATTTAGTTGAAAAGGGAATGACGAGTAGGTGGTGGGCCGAAAATGCGGCGATGAATCCTATGTCACTAACTTCTTCTCCATCTCTCCACCTAAGAAACCCTGACGAAGATGAAAATGCTGGATTGAACCGCCGTGGACAGCAGCGGAGAGAACAAGAGTTCATGGAAACAACCACCAATGCATCAAATAGCAGTGGGAGCAATACCAATACCAATCTAAACCCTAGCTCCACCAACCAAAACCCTGAAGATGGAGATAACCGAGATAACGAGCATGAAGCTGAAGATAGTCAGAGCCCAGCTGGAGACCTCGAAATGTCGGGCCGGAGTGGCTCGGGCGGACGCCGGCCTAGAGGCAGACCACCTGGGTCCAAGAACAAGCCCAAACCTCCAATTGTGATAACAAAAGATAGTCCTAATGCGATTCGAAGTCATGTCTTGGAAATCAGCAGTGGCAGCGACATTGCAGAGGCGATTTCAAACTTTGCACAGAGCCGCCGATGCGGTGTCTCGATTTTGAGTGGCAGTGGAATTGTTTCTAATGTGACATTGCGCCAGCCAGCTGTACCCGGCGGCGTGATACCGCTTCATGGTCGATTTGAGGTATTGTCATTATCCGGGGCGTTCTTGCCTGCACCATCTCCGCCAGGAGCCAACGGACTCACGGTGTATTTGGCAGGTCATCAGGGCCAGGTGGTAGGCGGCACTGTGATTGGTGCATTGACCGCGTCAGGTCCCGTGATGGTAATTGCTGCCACATTTACAAATGCAACGTATGAAAGATTGCCTCTGGAGGAGGAGCCGGTGGCGGCCAGTGAAGGAACGCAATTGCAGCCAACTTCAGGAGTTAATACTGGAACAAGTGGTGGCGCTACAGGATCTCAGGCACAAGATTTGGCGGCTGATCGGCCATCATCCTCCATGCCTTTATATAATCTGCCACCGAATTTGCTGCCCAACGGCCAGATGCCGCCAGATGTATTCTGGGCTACTCCACGTCCTCCACCCTCTTATTGAGTACTATTAAAATGGTGGATAGGCGAGAGAAAATCGTTAATACATGGTAGATTCTGTGACCCCTTTTGAAGTTCTTAGGAATCAATAATCAAGGTTAGATTTTCTTGACGCTCTAGTATTCCATGTAAATCACATTTCTGACTAGGTTTTTCAACTTATGTTTTTATGACTGCAACTTATGAGACAGCTATTTAATTTTCTTTCTCTGAGCTAATGTTGCTGGAATTTGCCATCGCCAATAATGTGTTGAATATAAATTTGAAATAATTAGCCGCTTCAAGCTTATAGATTGACTGGTTCACGAATAAATGTCTTAAGTTTAATTCTCATTGCAAATGTTCTAGGTTCAAATTGGTATACCACCCAACTTATAGGTTCAAACTTCGACACAAACCCAGTTTTGAACCCTATCCTAAATTAAATTGGTGTTTAATCGACTCTTTTCATTCCCTGTGGTAGTTTGGGCTTTTATTTCCTCAGGTATTGAAGTTCCTGGCCTCGGCTCATTTCCCTCCTTTCCTGTTATCTGACTTGAATGTAAAGGTGGGACTGTATATGACACAACCCGTCCCAAGTCACCCTAATGGACCTGACACGTGTCGTGCGCCGATGGTAGATACCAGTTAAATGCTGGACCCACCACCAAGGCAACCATAACGTAACATCGGTATATATAGCTTCTTTTAACCAAAAGGAAGTTTAAAAATTTTTTTTGACAGAGTCTCCTTCAAAAATGACATTATTTTCCGTCCTGTTAGCATAAAAACTTCCAATCACCCATATACCAACATCATAAAATCAATTACTCGATCAACTAACAATGTCTATATCACCATGCATCATAACTGCTTCGCAATGACATAATAGCGATGTAGTTTAGTTTACAATATTCCATCGTGATAGTAGATACATTTAAGTACAAAACCCTCAAAAATGAAGCAAAATGGTCGCTTGATGATTACAGTCTTAAGCAAAAGAACCTACAGTAGGTGATAGTAGTGGCTGCAAAAACTATCAATATAATCTTCACCCCTGCTCAATCAACTGCCTCCTATAAAGAAAATGTTAAGAAAATAGATGAGATAATAATCCCAGTGAGTGGAATGTTTATACAATGGTTACACAATCCTCTATGTACGTACATTCATTTATAAAATAACACTGATTTTTCAATCATCATGATGTCCTCGTTACCCTAGAAAGATGTATCCTAACATCTTCTAAATTCATAATGCGGGTACTAAATCATAAATTAGACTCAAACTGATATCAAGGAAATTGATAATAATTGATACAACACATTGAGCAAGTACACTAATCAAATTCAGTAAGTTGAAAACATAATCCAAATTTCATAAGCTAAACTGTAAGCTAGGAACTGTAAACTGAAAGTTAATAACCCACTATATATAGAATCATTACATCAAAATATACCCCATGTAGTCATCAACTAATGATATGAAAACTCTAGCCATATGCACGTAAATGGCTGATCAACACCTCTGTACACGGTCGTAGCCCCTTAGTGTACGAAGTGGAATTAACATAATCATCTTTATACACGGCCGTAGCCCCTCAGTGTATAAAGTGGAAATAACATAATCATCCTTATACACGGCTGTAGCCCCTCAGTGCATAATAGGTACCCTTACACACGGCCGTAGCCCCTCAGTGGATAAGAGTCACCTTTATACACGGCTTTAGCCCCTCAGTGTATAGGAGTCAAATACACAACTCTAGTACACGGCCATAGCCCCTCAGTGCACTAGAGTAAGATAACTACATTGGGGTATTTTCTGATAGTATCAACATAATCATGCTCATTTACCAATTTCTCAAAAGTAAGACCTTTAGTGCAACTAATATGCTTCTCTACCAATTTGGAGTCATATAACCATTCATATTAAATAAACATGTTTATAAATTTATAAATTAAAAATCTTATTTTTTTTTGAAAGTAAGTTCTCCACTTACTCAAAACAAGCTACCGTCTAGGACGATCCGTAAGCTTTTCCAATTTCTTCGTCACCACCTGAAACACCATACAAGATAGCTAATTCAACTATTGTCAAGTCAAGAAACCTCTAACATCTAATGCTATAACATTACAACTAAATTTCCTCGATGCTAGAATAAACGTCCCAATTTATTCCCTTAATCAAGTGGGTCTAACTACACCTTCTAGTCCATTTATTAATAACCAATACATTAACATCACCTTCCATCCAATCATAAATGCAATTATCCACTTCCAACTAGTAAAACTAGCAATCAATACTACAACCAATTTAACATGCATATAGTTCCATAATCTCATGTTTTCTATTAAACATTTCAATAATACAATACTTCCCACTAACAAAACTTATACAAATATTAACTAAAAATCTAGGGTTTGCCCAAAAATTCCATTTCTTACCTTAATATCAATGGATACTAAAAATCCCGTAATCTCAAGCTCCAATAGTACTAATATCTCATAAATTTGAAAATTTAACCACAATTTAAACCTTAGAAATTTAACATAATATACTTCTATTCCCAAAAATATAATGAGAAAATAAGAAAAAAATCGAGTTCCAAAATACCCACTTTACCTTCTCCTTTTCCTTCTCTTTTTTTTCTTCTCTTTTTCTACCTTTCTTCCTCTCTATTTCCCCAATTTCAGCTCTCTGTCTCGGTCTCTCACTCTCTGCGTATAGTGTGTGTGTGTGTGTGTTAGTGGAAAAATGAGACAAATAGGCTTGGAAAAGTCTAATAAAAGGGTCAATTGCAAAGGAAGTCCCTCAACTCTCCAATGCCAAATAAGTAAGTCCACAACTTCTAAAACAATCCATTTAAAAACCTTTTCTTTTCCTATTTTAAAAATAAGTCCCAAGCAATTAATTTATTCTCATTTAACTCCATATTTGACTTTGACTTAGACAATTCAACCCTTGACTTTGACTTATAAAAATTGGGTTATTACAGTATATCCTACTTACAACCTACAACCCAGTTTTGAACCTGTTGTGCACCAATCAGGTTTTTGTTTTCTCACCGAGAACTTAATTTTTTGGAGTAGGCATGCTTGGTTACCTTTCTAAAAGTTTTTCTTATTTTTTCGGAATTTAAATTTCTAACACTGCAATAATCATGTAATTTGCAGCTTTCCTTCTGTTAACTTGAAGAGTTGAGGTCCATATCTGATGTCTTTGAATTAATTAGCTGAAATTTCATCCAAATCCATCCACGAACTCGTATTTATTCCCGGCCGGTAACAATCAAATATCCTATCAAACCCAGAACAATGTTCCTATTTGTCCCTAATCAATGTCCCTTGGTCAAAACTAATAAGATCACGTTGGAATGCGGAAGTGAAATTATATTGAAATTAAAAAAAATCTTTAATTCAATAAACAAGATTGTCTAGATGTTCACATGTATATTATATCAAGAATTAGGGATTCAAATTTTTACCTATATTCGACGATTAATTCTAGAACTGGATTTGAATCACAAACTTTGAAGGCTTGTTCTCTTTACCATTTTCAAACAGTTTTCTGTTTTTGATTTTCCAAAACATTGAAAACGCGTTCTCTTTCATATTTTCGAAAATGCGTTTTTGAAAATAAGTTAAAAATCTACAAAGAGTTTTTAGTTATAATCAATCCAAAATTCTCAAAACGCGTTTTGGGTGTTTTCAAAACAATTTCTCAATAGTGAATCGAACCATATTACAACCTTCCAGTACAAGGTGCCAACCATTATGTATAGGTAGTGAACAAATTATTTATGGTCAAAATATAAGTTGTGTCACATTGTACTTCTCAACGCAAGTACCCAACTTATATTATCACTAATGATCATGGACACTTTAATTCGTATGCTCAATAATTAAATAAATACAATAAATGAAATAAAAAATAATTTTATTTAATATAATAATATTGTTATTTTTGTATCAGCAAAATTATACTATATGAGCACACAACCTAACAAATCTCACACTTGCCCTAGAGTATATGTGTCATGTCTTTTAATCCCCTGCCTTGCAGATGTCCATCGAAAACCTTAGTTGATAGGCTTTTGGTTAATGGATTCGCGAGGTTATCCCCAGTGGCAATTTTACTTACAATCACATCTCCTCTACTAACTATCTCCCTCAAGAGATGATACTTCCGTTCGATATGTTTACCTCTCCGATGACTCTTTAGTTTTTTAGCATTTGCCAATGCCCCACTGTTATCACAATACAGTGTTAAGGGTTGTACAGATGCATGCACTACCTCGATGCCCATTAGGAATTTTTTGAGCCACATCGCTTCTTTATCGGCTTCACAAGCTACCACATATTCAGCCTCCATGGTGGAATCATCAATACATGATTGTTTGATACTTCTCCAAATAATGGCCAACCACCAAGTGTAAATAACGATCCTGATGTAGACTTGCGAGAGTCTTTATCAAACCGGGAGTCTGAATCTGTATAACCCACTAGAACAAGATCTGGTGAAAAGTAAACTAGTATATAATTCCTTGTCCTCTGAAGATACTTAAGAATATGCTTTACTGCCACCCAATGTTTCGGTCTAGGATTAGATTGATATCGATTCACCATACCAACATCATAACAAATGGTCAGGTCTAATGCACAGCATAACATACATGAGACTATCAACTGTCAATGCATAAGATATCCTACTCATGATCTCCATCTCTTTCAGAAGTCTTAGGGGACCGATCATTTGAGAGTTGGATTTTATGTCTAAAAGGCGGGTTACTCTTCTCGGAATCTTGCATGGCAAATCCGACAAGTATTTTGTTAATATATGAAGCTTGAGATAGTTATCTGCCTGTTCTTTTGATCTTTTAAAATTTGAATGCCTAGAACATAGCTAGCTTCACCTAAATCCTTCATATGAAACTGTTGGGCTAACCATGCCTTCGTAGATAATAATGCTCCCACATCATTTCCAATGAGTAGAATCCCATCGACATAAAGTACCAGAAAAATTACAATTTTATCTTGTGTCTTCTTATAAACACGTGGTTTGTTAAAATTTTGATCAAAACCATGTCTTAATCACTTTGCGAATCTTTTGTTCCAAGATCTTGATACTTGCTTCAAGCCATAAATGGACTGTTGAAGCTTACAGACTTTGCTTTTATGACTACGTAGTATGAATCCATCTGGTCGTATCATATGGATACATTCCTCAAGATTGCTATTCAAAAATACCGTCTTGACATTCATTTGCCACACCTCATAATCAAAATGAGATACAATGGATAAGAGAATCCGGAGACTTAAGCATAGCCACAGGTGAAAAGGTCTCCTCGTAATCGATGCATTCTCGTTGGGTAAAACCTTTAGCCACTAGCATTGCTTTGAAAGTTTCCATTTTCATGTCTGTTTCTCTATCTTTTTTATAGACTCACTTGCACCGGATCGGTTTTCTACAAGTTCTCAGACCTGATTGGAATACATAGGTTCCATTTCAGTATTCATAGCTCGTTGCCATAAATCTGCATCCACATCATTCATAGATTCCTTATATTAAGTAAGATCATTAACTTGTTTTGTAGAGATCGTCTGGTTTGACTCTCTGACTAACAAGTAACGAGAAGGTGGTCTGATGACCCTTTAACTTTTTCTAAGGGGCAATGGATTCCGAATTGTGACAATTTGGAATTGTAACGTTTGTATCAATGTTGGTATCACCATTAGGTGATGTCATTACCTCGTCAATACCTTCAACGTTTATTTGATCAGTGGGATTAGATGATGACTCATCTCTCCTACTCAAATCACACTGTTTAGGTATTTCTGACACCAAAGGTTGTCTGTCACGAGATTGCGTTTCAGGAATTGATGAGATGGAATTGCTCTTACTTATTTCTTCCAACATGGTCTTAGTCTTGGACTGATGTTCATTAATATACTTATCCTCTAAGAAGGTTGTATTTGTGCTAACAAAGACCTTCATATCTAGAAGAATATAAAAATAATATCCTCTGGTGACTTTAGGGTATCCCACAAACAGGCATATCTCTGATCTAGACTCTAATTTTTCTGTCTTCCCTTTCGACACATGAGCCGAAAATCTCCAAATTCGAATGTGACATAAGATGGACTTGCGCCCATTTCACAATTTAAGGGGGTTCTGTGGAACATATTTAGAATGAACAAAGTTAAGAACTTATGCTACTATTTCCAGTGCATATCCCCAAAATAAAATAGGTAGAGTTGCGGAACTTATCATTGGCCTAACCATGTCTAACGACGTCTTTTCCTCTTTCTGAAACGCCTTTCTGTTGGGGAGCACATGGTACACTCAGTTGAGAAATAATACCATTTTCTGTCAAGTAATCCCTAAATTCTCCCAAGAGATATTCGTCACCTTGATGTGATCGAAGTGTCTTAATACTCTTACCCAAATGTTTCTCGACCTCAGTCCGATATACTTTGATTTTTTTAAAAACATCTAATTTTCGAGCTATTATGTAGTTGTATCCGAATTTAGAGTAATCATCTATAAAAGTGATAAAATACTCATAGCCCCTTTTTGCAGGTGTATTCATGGGTCTACACATATCAGAATGAATTAGTTCTAATACTTCTTTGGTTCACGTGCTTTTGCTAGAAAGGATCTCTTGATCATTTTACCTTCCGAACAAAAATCACAAATTTGCAATGGTTCGATCTTAAGTATGTTAAGTGGACCATCTCTAGCCAATCTTAATATCCTATTAAGGTTAATATGTCCAAGTCTAAGATGCCATAGATACGTATCACTAGTATGGTAAGGCATTTGTTTATAGTTTGCAGAAGTAACATTTATTTCATTTGTGGCACAATTTAAAATGTAAAGACCATTATTCAAATATCCAGCACAAAAGGAGCTTTATAGTTTGTTTGAGACACATTATTTTGGAAGAATGTATTTTGGAATAGTAGATTGATTGAGAATGTATGGTTGAAAAAAAAGGAAAAGTTATTGATGTTATGAAAAATATTATTTTATTGAAGAATGTGTTGTTGAAAATAAGTAGAGGAATGAGAATGAGAATTTTAATGTGGCTCAAACAAGGGCTTATTCTTTAAAATATAAAGCACATTATGCGCAGAATTTAAAAAATAACCTTGTCATATTAAACAAGAAACAGAAATCAAATTCCGCTTCATTCGCGGGACATAATAATAGTCTCTAAGAATTAAATGCCTACCACTACTAAAATAAAAGTAAACTACTCCTATTGCTCTTGCTAAAACTATAGCTCCTGTGCCGATGGTAATTTTAAATTGGTCATCACCGAGTCTTTTGCTCTCATGAAGCACTTGCATAGACATGCATATATTATTAATGGCTCGAGAGTCTACAATCTAAGAATTTGTAGAATCAGCCACCAAACATGACTCGGCAATAAAAAGCTCACCAACACCCTACTTTTTAGCTAGTGCATCAGGGCAGTCTTTCTTCCAGTGTCATTTGCCACCACAGTGGAAACACTTGCCTTTCGGCGTTCTATCTGATTTAAGCTTTTTGCTGCTGCCTAGCTTCTTGTTAGATCTCTTCATCTTCTTTCCAACTCTGCCTTTTGGCTTGGAACTAGAGGAGCTAGCAATTGCCGCATGAGCACGGTCATTCTTACCTTTAAGATCACTTTCCACATTTTGCAACTCATTCATCAATTCAGTTAATGGCATATCCATCTTGTGCAAGTGATAGTGTACAATAAATTGTGAAAACCTATTGGATAAAGAATTAAATACCATATCAATTTGAGTTTCTTGATCAATAGTTGCACCCAAATTCTCCGCCACGTTGAAGTGTGCAATTACAGTCAACATATGATCCTTCATAGGCGTTCCGGGTTTCATGTGGATGTTCTGCATGGTACAAACGGCCTCAAAACGAACTCTTATTTTGATGTCCAAACATGCCCTTCAGGCTTTCTAGTATGTCACAAGAGGTCTCTTGACTTTCAAGCTTTTGTTGTAACACATTTGACATTGATGTCGATGCACTTATCTCATACTCAGCCCTTTTGGCTTTGCATGTTGTCTCAGTAGGTTCTTTCGGACAATCCTCCTCGAGCATAAAATCAAGCTTTTCAGCAACAAGCAAAAATATCAAATTACGTTTCTAATCCACATAATTATTCTCGACAAGTTGGTTTTGTTTTAGAATAATAGAAAATGCATTGAGAAACATTTTGCTGAAAAATAACCATTTATTGCCTATTAAAATTGAGCAGCGAATAATAATTTAGCATATGATGCATGAATGCATACATAGATCCATCTATCTACAATAATGCATCGTAACTCATTCCTTGTGATCCAACATACCTCTCTATAGGAAATGTCATTGTGTCCACTGATCAAGCTGAGACCCTCCCACTAGACAAATTATACCTGACAACAAAGGTCTATATTAAGTCTAGTATCATTTTATTTGGTCATCAAAATTATAAACAGGAGCCACTATAGGAGGTTTGTAGATAATTCCGGTTTGAGTTTATAACATTTGTTTGAATCTCTAAATACTTGAAAATAATTTTGTCGTCTATAGGATGGTTAGAAATTATATTCTATCTAGATGATCTTATCATAAAGAAATCCAATCAGGTAACTCGAACAACGCTGCCCTCCTATAGAGAGTCTGTTGCAGTACTGGTACAAAGCAAACATGTTACTTTGCTTATGGATTGACTACAGGAGACCATGGTTTTTATTTAAATAAACACTCATCCATACTCAATATTTTTAAAAGTAATGGATTTTAATTACCAACCATTCACATTAATCATATTAACATATGATTAATTTATTACGATTTTTCCATCTAGAAAAATTTCATCTAAATTAAATTAAATTAAATTACCAACGAGCTATGTCACAAATAAATCTATATGTCATGATATCCGAAACGATAATATTTCAAATAATAATTTAAAGTATTCATAAGCGATAAATTAATAATTATTTGTGGCCTTTAAATGACTAAAAAATTAAATTAAAAACTAATTGGACCCCAGCCCAATATTTAATCTAAATATTCAGCCCAGGAAATCTCCAAGGATCCAACAATAGCATTCCAAATAGCAATATGACTTCACCATCGTACCTGTTAAAATTAAACTTTGAACATAAAAGGACTCGGACCAATGATTTTCTGCAACATGGTAGCAGCTGTTTGTAGATAGCAGGCAGATAGCACATCTGCCCGTGGCAGACGTTGTCTGCTCGGGCAGACATCTGCCACAGACACTGTTCATACATTTTTTCTACTGTAATTTCTTGATCTTCTTCGTCATATGTCTTCCAAGTCTTCAATCTTTAATCAATGTACAAGATCCAAATAATTACAAGAATTACATAGTTCCTATGTCCTTTAGGCTCACAATTTTGAATCTAATTGAAAAGAAAATTAAATCAAGATGATGGCGTCGTAATCCACATATCTTGTTACAAACTCGAAATAACAAATTACATCAAGAACTGATGACAAATAATTGGATCACGATTTAAAATAATTCAATAATTCAATCATCACATAATAAAATATTTCTAGACATCCCTCGACTAGATCATACTATTAAGATTCAGAAATAACACACGTGTCAATGATCCGAATCACTCTGATACTAGTTGTTAGAGTACGAAAGCAGAATTATCCAAAAATTAAAAAATCTCTTTAATTCAATAAATAAGATCGTTTAGATGTTCACATGTATATTGTATCAAGAATTAGGGATTCATATTTTTACCTATATTCGACAATTAATCCTAGAACTAGATTTGAATCACGAACTTTCAACCTTTTAGATCATGAGCTTCCAATATTTTAATTGCAAGAATTTGATACTTCAAACCTCCAAATCTTCTATGGTGTTATTCAAAGTCGAGACAACACATTCTTTTAATTAAATCAAGAAACTAATTCTTGGATTGGACAATAAGAAAATATTATTTTTCTCACTTTTTTCTCTCTCCAGATTTGAACACTATGAAATTAATGTATTATAATTATTGTAGGATTTCTATGTCTATCTAATCTCTATTTATATAGATAAAAGATGTCTCAATCCATGTAGAATAATAATTCCAATATCAAATAGGAGTTTTAATTAAAATCTAAGTAGGAGTTTTAATTAAAGTCTAAATCCAATTAGTTTACATTTAATTACATGTGTAGTCCTAGAACTTTAATTACAATTATAATTAAGTTTATAACTTTTATAGTAATTACAAGTAAGTACAAAAAGTTGTAATTACAATTAAGTCCAAAACTATTATAATTATCATAATTAAGTTCAATTACTTTATAGAGTTACCACATGGACCTAATCAGACATATATTTTTCAAGCTCCAATAATTAGATCATGTCTATTCGACCATAGGCCACCAAATATAACTATTAGTCTTTGTTTTTCCACTAAAGGCAAAAAGACCGAACTCTCAGAATATATAAGATCACAGAAGTCAATAAATCTGTAATACTTTCTTCTCACCTGCTGTACATGTATTTTATCCCCATTCGAGATTCGATAATTATGTACGAGCATAAATGACCGTTTTGTCCTTCCAATTATCCTCATTAACTTAAGTACCATTTTCTTCAACGGTCCTGTAAACAAATCATAGATGTCGAAAGTTAGCCGCTGTTAAATACTGAACTCAGATATTAATCGTTCAACATGAAATACTTAGGTAGTCACTCTACCCATTTTTAGGGCAACGGTTCCCGATACGAATTCATGTTCTCTGCTTCGCTTATTCTCAAGTTCCTAACTCATCGAGATATTTGACCAATCAAATTGATCTCACCCATTGATGAATAAAAAAAACCATTAAAATCACGAATATATATATATATATATATATATATATATATATATATATATATATATATATATATATATATATATATAACTCTGTCAAGGGTCAAGAGATTTAGATAAAACACACAACGGTCAAGTTGAATTTAATTCTTCACACGGTTATGCTGTAGAATTAAACTCAACACGTGGTTCGTTCAATACACTTCAAGTGTACTAATGTCACTTTTAACTATTTCTGTGATAATGACAAATCACAAACCCGAATAGTGAATCGGATAACACTACAACTTTCTGGTACAAGGTGCCAACCCCTTATGCATAGGCAGTGAACAAATTATTTATGATCAAAATATAAGTTGTGTCACATTGTACTTCTCAACGTAAGTACCCAACTTATATTATCACTAATGATCATTGACACTTTATTTTTCACGCTCAATAATTAAATAAATACAATAAATGAAGTAAAAAACAATTTTATTTAATATAAGAATATTGTTATTTTTATATCAGCAAACTATACTATATGAGCACACAACCCAACATATTATACTGCATAAATGTCATAGTAAATCAACTTTCCCAAATGTGACTTGAAATTATGTCCCTTTAAAGTAAAACACTTTAATAGGACTGAATATCGAAAATCCAGTCTCCGAATTTCCTCCAAATTTTAGGGTTCGTAAACTGTTTCTCTAAATGGGCAAATTTATGTCACAAAGGCTTGTGTGTTTTTAATGCCATTATGTATTGAACCCTTTCTCAAAACTTTGTGGATAGAAACGATCTTGCAAGATTTCATAGATGCAACATGGTAGTCAAGGTGCGAGGATGACAGTAGAAAAGAAACATATTGAACTTACGTTTGGAAAGCAAATTTAGTAACATGCATGTAATTTATCGACCACATATGTATGTCGTTTGTTCCGTTAGCAATCTTGTTAGCTTTGACCAATGTTGTGGAATTAATTAGAGACTAATTAATGAGGAACATTATTATGGTGCGTGGGTGGATTAGGAATAAGTTTCTGTCCAAGGTTGATTTATAACAGAGGGTAAATTTCGTTTATGGTTTATAACTGAAAGTTAATTAGTGTGCCTTTACTAGTATAGAGAAGGATTATGATCCAGGTTTCTTGAGTACTACTAGAACATTAACTCTAAATAGATGCATCTTCTGGAAAACGGTCGTTTCAGTTCATATAAGATATAAAAGCTGTTCCCTTTGGAGACTTTTAATTGTAAGCTATCACGTTAGTTGATGTGGGTGGTTTCTGAGATGATTGGCCTAATTTTATTGCAACTTGATTTTGGAAGCTTTTGCTTTTAGACATGTCAATCTCTCCAAATCAGGTAAATCGACAGCTTTTGGGTAGTATCTGGCTGTTCATTTCAATCCTGATGGCAAAGCCCTTGTTTGTTTTATCCACTTTACTCTCACAAGGTGAGAGGTGTTCTTTATTTTTCGAAGATAGTAGTTAATTGCTCGGCTAAAAGCTTAAACCATTATAGGGTCACAATGTTTTCTTTAAATCTTCTCTTCACTACACCCATGCATTATCACAGGTAGATTGTATTTACTTATTACACTCGAGTCCCAAAACTTTTCATTATTTTTTGACAGTATATTTTCTATCAATCTACAATTCCAAAATGCATTCTACACAAAAAAGGAGCTCAAATGCGCCTTAATTGTTAGAGGGTGATCACATTCTCTTAAATTCCTGTCTTGTATAATAGTGATTGCATGGGAAGCGAAAAGGTGCTTATTGTCACCCTCGTACGTGATATATATGTCATTGATCTGAAAAGACTGCTACTTTTATTCTGTTATGGACTATTACATACGGTCGTAAATCTGCGATTTGCTTCTTTATGTTACAAGTTTGAGCTCAAGAATCGATAATTGAACCCTGACCTAATGTTTGTTCAGTGTCGTGTATTGTGATGAAACGAGCTCCTTAGCTTTCATCTTCTGATTTCAATTATACCAAGTTTAGAGACCCCCAATGGAAGTTTATTTGAAGACATTGCAATGTTACTTATAGACACAAGTATGTTTTTTGTCGCTCGATTTAGTTTGTTTAGTTTGTTGATGCATTTAGTTACTTAGCAACTACAATGTGCCAATGTAGTTATGCATTTAGGTTGTCTTTTATCGATTTTCTTGATATCACTAGAATTGAAGGTCATTCTAAGCTGTCATTGAAAGTTAATGATGTTTCTAGTAGGTTTAAAGGATGAGACTTTAAGTGTCTTAAATATACTTAAATTGACATTTCCGCAATCTATCCTCAATTGGCGCCTCCTCGTATTTGTTCATTTAGCTAAGAAGGTCGTCTTTTTATCGATTTTCTTGATAACACTAGAATTAAAGATCATACTAAGTTGTACATAGAAATTAAGTTGATGTTTCTAGTAAGTTTACCATTGTACTAATCCTGCACTCAAATCATTCTTATTAAGAATATTTATTCTATGACCAGCCTCGTGTTTTATTCCTTGTTGGAACAATGAAAATAACAAAATATGACCTCTGCACTTATAACCTTTAGAAGATGTCTCGTAGATATGTTTTTTTATATTTCTTTTTATGCAAACGAAATTATCCATATTTTTTGTCTTTATTATTAAATTTTTTTTTTATTGAAAGGGAGATATTTGATGAAGTACTACGATTTGGGTTTAGCCGGATATAAAATTATAGAAGGAAGCGCAAGGTCAAAACTGAGGGATTGTATTTCCCCATCCATGACCAGTATAACAAGTGTCAAGTGTCTAGTTCATGTTTGGTTAACTTTAAAATATTCTTATAATTAAGTAAATAAGTTTACAATGGTTGAAGACAAAATTTAAATGAGTGTAACATATTTAACATCATATCTGAGTGATTTAAGTTTTGTTGCTAATAGTATATGAAATTTGTGCACTTGTGAGATATTTGATGAAAATGAATGTGAGGAGCATGTGATGTGATAAAAATAAAATTTAACACCTTTTAGGTGTAGCTTAATCAGATTTTTAGCATAAAAGTTATGAATTTCATAAAATATATGATTAAAATTAATTGTTTGATTTTGACTCAAACCAAACAGGGGTTTGGCTAAATAAATGTAACCTTTTAGTATCAATCACATCTCGACGAGTCTCTATTTTACAACTATTATACATTTTTTATTTTTTTTTGCTAAACTCATTCACACAATAAATATTTTGCATGTAAGTTCTAAATCTTTCCCTATTTTGTAATCACACATTTTCCTGAAAACACTATTCAAAACTTTGTTTTGTCCAAATAATAGTTGTCGAAGAGTGGCTAAATTTGGAAATTAATAGAACCAATTATTACAATCATGTAATCCTTGGATCCAATCAATCGATCCAATATTATATAGTCATTAAATTCAACTCTCAACTACTACCAGAAACGTCACTGTTTGTCCCTCATTAAAATTAAAATTCATTTATCTCTCTTCTTATCAATCATTCATTCTCTAATAAAATAATATTTCACGTAAATTCAAATTTTTTTTTTCTATTTTAAATACACATTAAAAAAATACTATTCCAAACATTAAAATGGCAAATAATGAAGCTTTAACTATCCGAATATTGACTTATATCATTGGATGATAAAAATAAAATTAAAAATTAAGGGCTTATTTAATGTAGAATTTTGGAGATCATAGTTAGTAAAAATTACGATATTTATGGAGAATGTGTTGTTAAAAATTAAAGTTTCACTTATCAAATTATTTTATTGAGAAAATATGATAAAAAGAGAATTCGAGAAAAAAAAGTGAATTTAGAAAAGTCGGTTCCAATCAGTATGGCCAAGCTGGAGCCAATGCCGTGCCAAGTTGGGGTGGACCACGTGCATGGGCTTAGGCCGAAGCTTGCGTCCTTCCTTCTCGTTTACTTGCGTAACTGGGTGTCCTCGGATCGGACCTCCAAAGTGACCCCAACTTAATTTTGAAGAACTCGTGGCAACTATGCAACACATCAGAATGAGAAATCGTAAAATGGTGAACTTGAAATAACTAGTTACTAAAATAAATTTGTTGAAGCAGTTCAATACACTGTTGTACGTCGGACAGACTGTGGCACCATCCGAGGTATTTCTGTGAGTCCTCGGAATGGGATAAAATTTTATTCAATCCCATTAACTCCAACATCAACTTAAGTAAAATTCTATTTGACTTCACTTGACACTCGTGTGTCAAAGTCCTAATTAAAAATAATAATAAATTGCAAATCCCCCCGATTTATTAAATTCTGGGCTTGTTTGAGTCCCATTTTTTTTTTTTTTTCCGAAAAATGTATTTTGTAATAGTGTTATAATGGAGAATGCATGGTTAAAAAATAAGAATTTTCTTTGAGTTTGCGTGTAATATTATTTTATTACAAAATGTGTGGTTGAAATGAGATCAAATCATTATTCAAGAATGCATTTTGATGGAAAAAAATCGAGCTCAAACAAGGGCTTAATTCTTATTCTTCCCCTGAAGTTTAAGCAAGCCATGCTATCGATATCAAGAGTCTTATCTATTTAAGAATAATACTAAAAATGTAGAATCACATATATTTGAGTTCCATGACAATCTCAACTCTTGACTAGGGAGTTGCAACTAGTTGGCATAGTCATTCTTCAAGAGGCACAACTCCTAATCTTCAAGAGATATATCGTAAGATTGTTCATGTATTGTTTTGTACAATGTTATTTCATGGACACCGTGGTAACTTTGTAGTCTTTAATTCATTTATGCCTTTATTTTTTTGAATTGACAAATTAGTATCAAAAGATTGAGGAAGTGAAGCAAAAAAAAAAAAAAATGAATCATCAGTCAAGTCATTAACATGTTTAAAAATGCTAATATACTTTTAATTAGTTTTTTATTTCTTAATCCCTTTGAAACTATTACTGCTTCCATACATTTTCCTTTGTTTTTATTTTATTTTTTTCCTAACAAAAATAAACTCAAAAGTTTAGTTTTACTTCAACCATAGTGGGCAGCAGGGGTGGAGCCAGGAATTCATCGTACGGGGTGCTAAAATTTTTAAAATGTAATGTACGAATAAAATTTATATTTAACTAAAAAAATTGTAATATAACGTTATCTATTACAATGGTACCCGACGATGTTTTAAAGCATAAAAATCATCTATAATATAATCTAGATCTAAATTAATACTAAATTATCGTTCAATGCTTAGTGTTAAACGGTAGATTAAAAAATAAAAAACTACAAAAAAATAAAAAAAAATATAGAAACAGAGACTGAGGTGCCCTTGGCCCTCCTTTATCTGCATCACTAATATGCAGCCTAGGGAATACAGGATCCATTGATTTCCCTTCATCTTTCCCACTTTTCATCCTATACTTTTACAATGCTTCAACTGATAAAATCCCACTTCCTTCAACAAAAATTATATTCCCTCTAATTAAAACAATCATCTCATTTCCAAGAATGCTTACCAGCACAAATTGGATCAGATCAAAATTGCAACAAAAAGTAAGGGAATACTATTCAGTTCGAAAAACAATTTCCGAGCACCCAACATTAAGAATGTATAGAAATCAATCCTGAAATTGAGAATGGAAAACCAAAAAATAGTAGAACTTAGAACTACACATGAAATTCAGAAGCAACCCAAGGTGCATTATTCCGAGAAATCCAACATTTCAAGCAGAAACTCATAAGGCAGACCCCATGGACGGAGATAGGAAAAACAAGAAACACTATGAATATATAAACGAAATGGGTGGTGCCGTCAATCCTTATCCCATGATTCCCAGAATTTATTAAAATAAAAACAAAGAAAATAATTAATTACTGACCTCAACAATGACATCTGTAGGTTCGGAATCGGCTGAGAGTGGGCGGGTTTCGGCGGTAAAGGGTTTCAGCAACCACCAATCGGCGTTTAAGGGTTTCGCATTTGCACCTTGCCACCTTCGGTAATGGGCAACAGGGTGAGAATTGGAAGAAATTGTTGAGGAGCCTTGCATAGGTAAGTGCAAATTGGGTTGGACATTTTTTCAATTGGACTTGAACAGTGAGCTGGGAGGTTGGACAGTGGGCTACTGGGTTGGACTGTAGAAAAATGGGCTATAGAATTTTTTTTTTATCTTTTTTTAGAGGACCTGCGCTTGGACAAGGGTGGGCTACAACCCATCCCAACCCACCCCTATCTCCGCCCATGGTGGGCAGAAGAAGGCAAGACGAGAAGTTTAAAAGTGCAGTGCAACTGATCTTTTTTCTTCAAGTAATGATATTTTTTTTTGTGGACAATTTTATTCTAATAATATTAAAGATATTTCCAACAATACCTTTATTAGTTTAAATATTATAAACTGTTTCACAATTAAATTCTATAGAATACAATGTACCAAGTACTTAGCTCCTGTTTGTCTCCAATTAAAAAGAGGTTTTGGGGGGGAATGAGTTTTCGAATATTGATTTTTTGGAGAATGTGTAGTTAAAAAGTAAGAAAAAATTTTGGGTTTATGTGAATAATATATATATGTGCATGTATGTATGTAAGAATGAAAATGAGTTTTATGGGCTTATTGTTTACAATGTAAATATCTTCCATAGTGTATACAGTGTATCAAGTACTTATTGTACACAATGTATCAAGTATTTAATTACTATTAGATGGTGGTACAAGCCTACAAATAGAAGTAAGAAGCCACATATACAAAGATAAGTTTTCGAAAATGAAAATCCTTTCATAATATTTTGTGTGTGTATTTCCTCATTGTCTTAATTCTTATATAATTTCCATTATGTTATAAACTAGAGAGAAGTCAATAAAATTGTGTGTGTTTTATTAAGAATCAAATCCCCATATTTATAGTGAAGGATTATGAATACAATAGTAATAATTTGTAGAGCCGCATGAGGTATAATTGTTAATTACTAATAAAATTACTATTTACAACACTCCCTCTTAAATGACACATTACAAAATATATGTCTCATTAAAACTTATTAAGAAAACTAGTGAGATAAAACTTGATCGAAAGAAAAAGAGTACAATTGCTCCACCCGATTGCAATCCTTCTATCAATTCATCCTTATCTTGTACGTCAATATCTTAAATATTGCAATTCTGGTAAAGTACATTTCATGTTGTCTTGTTATAACCTTCAAATAACATCGTTTTCATACTTGATATTTATCAACCTTTGATGATGATTCGAAAATAGCTCTTGTTGATCTCTTGGAGAATCTCATACATATAAGCGTGTTATTTTGAGGATAAATGTCTTTTAAGTTGTAGACATTCATTACACAAAGAATATACTTCGTTAAAACCTTACTAGGAAAAAGCGTGTGTGAAAAATCCTAGTGAAAGAAAAAGAGTACATTTATTCTTTTGAGTATGCCACAAAAGTTATCTCATTAAAAATCTTATCAGGAAAATCCAACGTGACATAACCTCGATCAAGGGAAAAAAAGTACAACGCATATTTATTCATTCTCATGATAATATCACTTGAAAATACTTCGAGGATAACATTAATACTCATGCCACATAAGTTGACTATAATGTATTTCAAATTTCATGGGTTGTCAACATAACGTGATATAAACTTGTGATTTCATCCATTACGATCTTAGCAAAATTCATTATGTTAAGTGTCGTGCACTGCATATTACGACTTCATTTTTCTAATTTTCTTTTTCCATAAGTATACATCTTTAGATTTTTGACCACAAATCTAGAAATTTCAGGTTTCTCTAATAAATTTAATTTATGATTGATTTTTCTTATTTGACCAATATTCACTTTGATCGATATATTTTGACGCATTTATTTTGATTTCTCGCTATATGATATAGTACATCATGTATAAGGTTCATACTACTAATTTATTTTCAGCATCTTGACTTTTCATCTCAATACATTGTTGTGGATCAATTTTATATATACCGCACTATCAAAGTAATTAGATCAAAAAATTAGGATCTGAACATAAACTAATTATAACAGGGAGAACTGTGATGTTCACATGATGCGTAATAATATTTCATAAATAGAAATGAGAAGTACTTTGTTCTCAATTGAATTAAGGGAAGATTGTAGCCAATGTACCAAACATTTCATTTAGTTGCAGACTTTGCTCAAACCTTTCATTTGTGCTACCTGAGGTACTAAATCTTTAAAAAAATCACATGTCCAGTCCAAATTGACGGTTTCTATCTATTTGACTACTAAAATCATTAGTTGACCCTAGAAATTAAAAAAAAACTAATAACTTTTCTCAAATAGATAAGGGCAATATGGGCATTACACAATTTCCCTTCAAAATAAAAAAAAACGTCAGTTACTCTTCATTTCATCATCCAATATGGGACACGCGAAAATCTACTAAGATGAAGATGACTGGTACAAAGAAGAAGATGACCTTTCATCAGATTTTGTAGCCCATATTCGAGGCTCTCGTTCCCAACCTGTATATGGTAAGTGTACTCCTCTTTTTTTCCCATTTATAGTATGAAACACTGCGATTACAAGCCGTGCGTATAGATTGTTTTCATGTACTAGAAAATGTGAAAATGTTGAGTGATTTGATAACTTGTGAGTTAATATACCGTGCAATAGCTTGTTTTGTACATGTGCATTGCTTGAATTAAAAAGGGTAGGTTTTGATTTTTTTTTTTCATTTCTTTAGGGAAAATACAAAGTATTTTAACATAATCCTACATTATGGTGTGATTTTATTTGGAAAGATGAGAAATTTTGTATATGAGTATGGTAAAATAAGTTATCTAGTCTATGTTGACCCTGATTTCTTCGATAGATTTCTTCTGGACAATGCCATGAAGATGTTGAGATATTCTGGTAGAATCAAACATATGTACACAACATAGAAGAAAATATTGAGTGAAATATCATGCTGATTGGTTAAAGCTTCAAATTTCATTAATGCAGTAAATCGACTTGGTGAAAATAGGATGGTTGAATTGTATTGCTCGCCAGTAGTTGAGGTTTTGGAGTTGCCATGGGATGAAATAAAACATAAGGATGTTTTTGTGGCTGATTGTAAGACTGGCGAGGAGTTGGCCGGTTCAAAAATTTAGAGTGCATGATGAACCAGTGGTTGAGAAGAATCCATGTTATGCTATTGAGATTTATGATGATTCATTAGAAGGTGATAACTTGTACATTGTTGATGAAATAGATGACATGGAAGCAGATGAAGTAGTCGATCCTAGTAAAAATGATGTAGGTAAAATAGAGATAGAGGTTGGGAAAACAGAGGTTGATTTAAGTGGTTGGTTGAACTAGTGGTTGGTGTGGATTTTGATGGTGGTTTTGAAGCAGACTTATATGAGGTACATGCTTGTGAGACTTATGTGTAGTTTGTTGAATTAGAGGTACAAGCTGTCGAACCTGATGTGCATCATGGTCAATTAGAGGTACATGCTACTGGACCTGATGTGCAACACAGTTAATCAGAGGTGCGGATTGGTGAAACTGATATGGAACATGGTGAATTAGAGGTGCAGTCTAGTGAAAATAATGTGCAACAAGATAAACCACATATTAATGTGCATGTTGGTGAACCTGAGGTGCAACATGGTGAACCAGAGCAATTTGAGGCTAACTTCACCGCAGATATAAATACTACTGAGGGTCAAACTAAACAACATATTGACATTTAAACAGATCATCATGTTGAGCAAGAAGACCATGTATCTAATGTGCAAGTAGACTCCATAGATCTTGAGCAAGATGATGAATATAAAGAGGGCTTTTTCGGAGGAGCAGGAAGAAAATATACACATGGATGATAATGATGAAAACACATATTTTAGGTTGAGTGAAGGTTTTGATATTGATATTAATAGTGTAAGAGGCGAGCAGGAAGGTGAGGCAGTTCCTCAAGAAGAAGTTGGAACAAATTATGAAGACTTATATGAGTTTAGAAGCTTACCTAGTGACAGGTTGATGGATCAACTGCCAGAAGGATGAATGAGGGCTAATTTAACTCTGCAACTGATATGGATGATTCAAAGTTCAAGTTAGGTAATGCATTTGTAATACATACTTAGTTACTTATTTTAAAAAGTGATCAACAACATGTTTTATTAATTTTTTATAGGGATGAAATTTGACAATGTCAAGATTATAAGGTTTGCAATAGCTCAGTATTCAATTAAGAATTCTAGGTAACTCAGATGTGTGAAAAATATGAGGACACAATTGAGAGTTAGATGTCAAGATAACTGTCTGTGAGTTCTATATGCATACCAACAACCAGACAATAGTCTTAGAATTAACACATTCAGAGATGATCACATATGTACCATGGTGTGACAAAATAAAAGGGCTATTGCAGAAGATTTGTGGAAACTATAAAAGAAGATTGCATGTATGAGATTTCAAAGCATCATTTCTACAGGACAAATCCTAAATCTGCAGAAGTGGTGTATAGAATTATAGCTGGGCATTACAAAATTTTATGGGATTATGGACAGAAGTTAAAGAAAACAAATCCTGGTAGTATAATGCAGGTTGAAGGTTCGAGTCCTACTTTTAAGAGATTGTATATATGTTTAGGGGCTTGTAAGGAAGATTTTAAAGCTGGATGTATGCTAGTTAGGTTGGATTGTTGCTTCATAAAGTCTATACAAGGTGGGCGATTGCTGACAGATATTGGCATTGATCGTGAGAACTGTATGTTCCCTATATCATGGGTAATTGTAGATGCTGAGAAAAAAAAATTGGCAATGGTTCATATAGTTGTTGGTTGATGACATAGGAATGTGTAAACCTAGAGTTTGGACATCTTTTTTTATAAACGAAAGGGTTTGGTGGATTGTATAAATCAATTCTGTGAAGGGGCTAAACACACATGTGTTGTACTAGACATCTATACAGCAATTCCACTTTGGTATACAAAGACCCGACTCTTAAGAACTTATTTTGGGCTGTAGCAAGGGCAACAAATGTGCCGAGTGGAAGAAAGCAATGAATGCGTTGAAAGATGTTAATGAAGAAGCTTACAACTGGTTCAATGAAAAACCACATTCCCAGTAGAGCACATTTTGAAGAGCATTCCAAGTGTGATGTTCTTTTGAATAACTTATTTGAGGCATTCAATTCTTCTATTGTTGTTGCTAGAGAGAAGTCCATCATCTTAATGTTGGAGAAAATCAAACATTAGCAAATGATAAGAATGAATGCAAAAAGAAAATCAGCACAGATGTGGGATTATGCATTTGGGTCAAGGGTAATGAAAATCATTGAGAAAGCTAAGGCTGAGGCGAGGCACTTGAAGGCAGACTATGGAGGTAGTCATAAGTTTGAGATAACCAGCAAAGATGGATTGAGATGGATGCTGATTTCACAAAACATGAATGTGTATGTAGAAAATGGTAGTTGATAGGAATACCATGTCCTCGTGCAATATCAGGCATGCTTTCAAGGGATATAGGCATATATGATTACAATGATCCATGTTATAGCAATGAAACATATCCCATGTGTTACTCCCAAGTGATCCAACCTATGTCGGGGACTTGAGCTATGGTCAAAGCTAGGAAAGAACCCTCTGAATCAATGTAGAAGAAAAAAACAGGCAGGTATACCCAAAATAATGAGAAAGAGGTCCATACTGAGCCACCTACAGGAATTAAGATGGGAAGGATTGGTATGAAGATGATATGTAAACAATGTGGGGGATCTGGACATAACAAAAGAAGCTGCAATGGACCACTACCTGGTAAAGCTAGTTCACAACAAGAATCACAACAAGCACACAACCAGAGTCCCAATAAGGCATACAGTCAAGTGCGTAAAATGGGAAGAAAAGAGCACCATCAACAATAACTTCACAATTACATATGATGAAGTCCAAGAACCAAGGATCCAAATCTTCAACATGATTTGTTTTCTCCTTTATAAGTTTGTTGTAAAGTGAATATTGTGATTTTGTAAAGTGAACTTCAATTATTTTGCAAATGCTGTATTTTTTGAAATGTGTACTGGAAACATATGCATCAAATGTTGTGATTTTTTAAAGTGACGTGGAACTTCGAATGGAATAGTCACAAATGTTGTTCTAGACTGTTGAAATTGAATTCTTTGCATTATACAATGTTTTCATTAGGTTTTCAAATTGTATTCATCGAACATCGGGTGCAATCAATTAGGAACTCTGTAAAAGCTTTGGTACTTTTTAAGCATATCTTATAAAAGGTTTGGTATTGGTCATGCAATTATCACAAAAATGTTTGGTATTGTCACTACAACTATTAAAAAATGTTTGGTACCTTTATTGCACTATCTACAAAATGCTTTGAGTGTGATATGATCTTTAATTTCTTATCAAACAAATGGTAGAAATAGAAATGTGAAAGTCAGTACTAGCAATAACACAAAAAGAGACACTTTATTTCAAGGAAAAAGGTACAATACAACCACATTTCACAACACAACCCCCCCCCCAAATGCCTAAACACTAGATCTAAATTTCTGAAGCTAAAAACACCCATCGCACAAACCCATCCTACATACCTAGGTACAAACCCATTTTACAAACACTCCATACACAAAGCCGAAGGGATTCAGGTTCATTTATGAGGTGTTCATCTGTACCGGGGAATTACATCTGCATACATTCATCTCCGTTCACATCTTGATTTTTCCTGACTAAATGTGGAAGAGAGAAGGATATTAATAGTGATGAAAATTGAGGGAAAATGAACGTTGAAGTGCAATAATAGAGAAAAAAAAATTGTGTAATGTCCAGATTGCCCTTGTCTATTTGGGAAAAATTATTAATTTTTTTTTTCATTTCTAGGTCAACTAACGATTTTGGTAGTCAAATAGACGGAAACCGTCAATGGACTGGATATGCTATTTTTTAAAAAGGTTTGGTACCTCAGGTGGCACAAATGAAAAGTTTGGGCAAAGTCAGCAACTAAATGAAATGTTTGGTACCGTGGCTACAATTTCCCCTTAGATTAATTGGAAACATTTAACAAGCAATATTGTTAAACCATTTATCGACATCTCAACTAATACTTATTAAAAAGTTGAGATTTAGGATCACTCACATTAACAAGACATACCGTATTGATTGTAATTTAAAATTTGAGCAGTAATTTTACAAATTTCATGTTGTAAATACCGTGCAATCATCTAATATATATATATATATATATTAAATCTATTAGATAAAAATAATATTTAGATGGTCAATGTGAACGATGATGAAGCCATGCTTATCATCCTGATTTTGAGAAATATAGGGAATTCAATCCTTATTTTACTAGTGATGTTTAACGTCCAATTTTCAATAAAGAGGACAAATAACATATAGGAATACATTGGATTGAAAAATCTTCTAGTTCTTTGTTGAATATCTATTTGAATTTTTAATTTCACGTCATTATTTATTTAGTGATGGTCTTATGGGGCATGCCAAACAATAAAATATAAAAGTAATTGAACTTCTCGTTCGATACAATATTTATCAAAATGGTCACTAGAGTTTAGTATAGTATACCAATTAAGAAACACTATTAAAAAATTTGTAGGGTTCTCTTTTATTTATTGGAGAACAAATTACTAGCAATAGTGAGTTTTTCCCTTCATATCACACAATATTAACTCTTCTGGAGCATCAAAGCAATATTATTCATTAATATTGATATAAATAAATTATTGCTTCTTTAGAAGCAATTAATTAAAATTAAGATTCTCCGGAATCAATAGAATATTTATATTGAAATATCTAAATTGTGATTTTTTTAAAAAATCACATAATACCCTTCAAGAGTATTAATAAATATAAAAGTGTGCTTCTTTCAGAGAAACACAATATTCTTTAAGAATATTGATCTGTATTAATTGATTCAAACAATTCTGCAATATTCTTCTGAAAAATTTAAATGTTTGTATAGTATTTCATTCTAGAATAACAATAATATCACACTATTCAAGAGTAATAACATATTATTGTTTAGAGTAATAAATATATAAGGATTTACCATTCAGGGGTAAAACATAATTTAAGTTGTATTTTATATTATTATACTTTTTGAGAGCAAATAAATTCTAACTAGAATATTAATAGGAATTATAATGTGCTACTTTGAGAGCACATTTTATCCTACTATTGTTTCTTCAAGAGAAATATATCAATATTCCTCTAGAATATAGAAAATTGTAATCTATGTTTTTCAAGAGTGAATAATATTCTTCTGGAATATTATTTATAATGTTGTGCAAATTTGGAAACAACAACATGATAGATTATCTGATAACCCAAGAATGACCGAATGACTAACCAAGAGGGAGGGATGGATGGGGTAAATTGGTTATTAAATCTTTTTCGAAGAATTAATATAAATTCAAGCAAGTTAAGACTAAAATGATAAAATTAAATAATAAGTGCAAATGTAAATGCAATAAGTAAAATGGAGAGATGATGCAAACGATATAATTGTAGAGGTTTGATCCAAAGCAATGATCCGCGTCTTTCGTTACCGAACTCTTCAGCACGAGCAAAACTTTTTCACTATGTTGATTGACTTGTGGTGTAATCCAATCATTTACAACGCTTTCGGTGACTTACAAACAAGGAACATCAATCCTTATACAATGTTGAGTTTTACGGGACCTCAACACGACCCAAAAATTTAAACAGGAATTGATTTTACAATTTGAATCTTCTCTCTTAATAAATGATATTGTTAAATTAAGTACCAAGAGAGAAATATGTTTACACTTTAATAAATGACAATGATTGAAACTCAAGTGTTAGATGAGAAAAACTTTGATGAATAGAATGATTTTCAAAATTTAATTCAATCAAAAGTTTTTAAAGTAAATAATTTGATAAAGATAAATCAATATAGCCTTGCTCAATAATATCTCACATAAATGCTCTTAAAACTGTTGGATTAAATGTAAAGTGTAGTGGTATTTATAGCAGTCAAAACATCAAATTTTTTGACCAATCAGACGTCCACATACTAAATCGAACAGCCAACTAGTTGTTGTGAGTCAGAATTCAGAAAGGTTAAAAATTTAACCGTTGGACGAATTGGACGTCCGCTTGGACAATTTTTTCTCGAATTTTTCGTACTTGATTATTTTAAAAGGTGTAGACTTTTGAAAGACATTTTCACTTAATTTTTCAAAATAAGTGATACTTGCAGACGATTTAAAAATTAAGTGAAAATTTTTATCTTTTGAAAAATAATTTGTATGCAAGCGTTTTTATGAAATAATTTTTCTTGTGCATAAAAATCCAACTTTTGAGCTTTTGGTGATTCATTACTAAGGACTAAAACATTTTACATTTACATATAACTTCAAAGCAACTAAATCTAATAGCTTCAATGAATACTTGATTTGACGAGAATGCTAGATTTGTTCTTGTTTTTGATTGATTTGACGTGAATGCTCGGCTTCCATCTTGATTTTCTTTGATTGTAAATTGCGAGTTTTTTGGTAACGATCCTTTTGTCTCCAATTGATCAACTTGGCTACAATTTCTCCCTTTTTTATTATGACAAATAAGATGATTTGTAGGGTAAGATTGAACAATTGATATCATATTGATAAAGAAATACACATTATAAATTTATCATATAATTCATATTCCCCCCCCCATCTTTTATAAATTAATAATATACATTCAAAGCATATAAATGATTTTTCCTCTTTACCCTTTTTCATATACTCCAAACATATCAAAGCATGCATAATCAATTCACTCCATTTTCCCCTTTTGGCATAAGCAAAAAAGCATCAAAGTGGAGACCCAAATACACAAGACAAAACATAGATAGAAATGGATAACCATAGGCACAAGTAATAGCCTAGAAATATCATTGAAAATACCACATGATATCCAAAACATAAAGCTAATAGTCATAATAAAATAAGCTAGATGAAGCAGGAGTTTATTCAAAACATAAATAAATATCCAAAATATAGAAATGTAACAACAAAAGCTATGACTATAGCTCCGGAGGAGGCAGTAGAGGAAAGTGGGCATAGAAGAAAGGGTAGAAGGCATTCTACTGAGCCTATATCGCCGCCTGTTGTGCTTGAATGACATCTTGTTGGGCTACATGTAGTTTTTGAAGAAAGAGTGTTTGAAACTTTGAAAAATATATTTTTGAAATATTTTTGTTTTAAAAATGGTTTATATCCAATTCATCCTTTATCAAAAACGCATTTTTGATTACCAGGCATTAAATTAAAATTCTTCTTACCTTGAGTAAATTTACAAATAATTTTAGTTAAATCTTCAACTTTTTCTTTCAAGGAATAATTTTCTTTAATTAATAAATCATAATCAACATTTTCTTTTTGAGTTTCTAAAATTTTCTTAATTTCACTTTTCAACAAGTAGTGCTTTAAAAAAAAAAAAAGAATAGAGTGATTTAGAGAAAGTTTTTCAAATTCCTCAAAAATTTCATCATAGGTGGTAGATAAATTATCATATGAATATTTCTAATAGAGTTTACCTCATCTTCGATTGTCATGAAACACGTATTGACAATTGCTTCTTGACTATCATTTACATCACGATCATTATCATCGCTCTCATTCCATGTTACTTGAAGTGCTTTTTTTTTAATATTTCTCTTCTTGTATGGGCACTCGGTTCTCTTGTGACCGGGTTTGTCACAATCATAGCAAATGATTTTCTTGTCCATTTCTCCACCATTTTTTCTTTCTTTTGGAATTTTTGATTATTTTGAAACCTCTCCATTTTTGACAAGTAGGACTAGATTATCGAGTTCTTCATCACTCATATTTTCACTTGTATTTCCTTCTTGGATTGCCGATTTAAGAACAATTTGTCACTTAGGAGGCTATTTCAATTCCTCTTAGCTTTTCCTCATTTTCTCCTTAGTCTCGGCGATGTTGACCTCATATGTCATCAATGTGCCATATAGTTCTTCCAAAGAATATGAGTATCTTTGGTATTTTCTATTAAAATCTTTAATGTGCTCCATTCTTTCGATAGTGACCTGAGCATTTTACTTACAAGTTCGTCGTTAGTACATTTTCGATCAAAGCCCTTGAAGCTATTAACAATATTGATGAAGCGAGTAATCATGTCAACAATAGGTTTACCTTGTTTCATGAAGAAATTCTCAATTTCTTTAACCAAGAGATTAATTTTAGTTTCATTTACTTTACTAGTGCCAACATGAATAACTTTCAATGCATGTCAAATGTCATATACGGAACCACAGTGCTAATACAATTAAATTCATTTCTATTTAAGGTACAACATAATAGATTTTAGGCTCTAGCATTTAAGGATAATTTTCTTTTATCATTTTTGTCGTATTCCTCTCTAAATTTTGGAATGGTTTGATCAGGTTTGCCATCAATTTTAATGGTCTTGGTAGGCGCATAATGACCATATTCAATAACTTCCAATATATGATAATCTATTGATTGAATGTATATCATCATTTGAACTTTCCAATAATTATAATGTTGTCATCAAAGAAAAGAGGATGGTTAGTGTAATGCTCCTCAAGATTTTGAAAATTGTAGTTAGTCATTGCTAAAGATTGTAGAATCTTAGTTTTAAAATGAGCACATTACTCTGATACCAATCGATAACTCAAGAATGGCGAACTAAGAGAGAGTGAATTGCTATTAAAACTTTTTTGAAGAATTATTATAATTCAAGCAAGTTAAGACTAAAAAAATAAAATCAAATAATAAGCACAAATGTATATGTAATAAGTAAAAGAGATAAATGATGTAAACAATATAATTGTGGATGTTCGATCCATGATTTGCGTCCTCCGTTACCGACATCTCCGGCACGAGTAAGGTCTTTTCACTATTTTGATTGATTTGTGGTGCAATCCAACCCTTTACAACGATTCCGGTGACTTACAAATAAGGAGCACCGATCTTTATAAAATGTTGAGCTTTACTGGACCTCAACACGGCCCACAAATTTAAATGGAAGTTGATTTATAATTTTAAATTTCTCTCTTAATAAATGATATGATCAAATTAAGTACCAAGAGAGAATATGCTAACACTTGAATAAATAGCAATGAATGATGCTCAACTGTTAGGTGAGAAAATCTTTGACGTGTATAATTATTTTCAAAAGTTAATTCAATCAAAAAAAATTCAAAGTAAATAATTTTATAAATATAAATCAATATAGCTTTGCTCAAGAATCTCACATAAATGTTCTTACAAGTGTTGGATTGAATGTAGAGTGAAGTGATATTTATAGCAGTCAAAACGCCAAAATTTCTGACCAATCGAACTACTCATCCAGACTTCTGCATACTGGAATTGGATATCCAAACTAGACGTTGTGCGTCAAATTCAGAACAGCTAAAAATCTGACCGTTTGACGAACTTAACGTCCACTTAGAGAATTTTTTCTTGAATTTTTCGCTCTTAATTATTTTGAAAACACTTAATTTTTCAAGATAAGTGATACTTGCGTCATTTAAAAATCAAGTGAGAATTTTTATCTTTTGAATAATAATTTTTATGCAAGCGATTTTATGAAATAATTTTTCTCTTACATAAAAATTTAACTTTTGAGCTTTTCAATGAATACTTGATTTGTTCTAGTTTTTAATTGATTTGACATGAATGCTTGATTTTCTTTAATCGTAAATTGTGAATCTTTTGATAGCAATCATTTTGTCCCCAATTGATCAACTTGGCCACAATGGCTATGAAGACTTGAATTCAACTGTTAGACATAAAAACAATTTTTTTACATGAGATTAACCATATGTCAACATTATCAATTTAAAGTTTATAAATGAACATCTAAAAATATATAATGTGTTGTGAAAAGAGAGAAAAAGATAAGAGAGAATAAAAAGTAAATATATTTGTATGTATTATAATGAGAACCAAAACACTATATTTATAGGGAATGAATATGGATACATATGGTAATAATTTCTAGGGCGGAATGGGTACAATTGTCATTTACCATAACTTACCATTTACAATACTCTCCCTTGAATTAAACATTACAAAAAATATGTCTCGTTAAAATCTTATTTGATAAAAACCCAATGAGACAAAAAAAAGTACAGTTATTTTGGACCATTAAAGATAAATGTTGCATCATTAAAACCTTGATAGGAAAACCCAATAGGATAAAACCTAAATGAAGGGAAAAGAGTGTAGTCACTTCCCCCCGATGTTGATTACCGAAAATCTTTTAGTCGACGCATTCCAATCATGTGAACCAATTTCTTGAATGTGGATGTTGACAGTGCTTTTGTAAATAAATTAGTTACGTTGTCACTTGAACGAATTTGTTGAATATTGATGTCGCCATTTTTCTAAAGCTCGTGTGTATGAAAGAATTTTGGACAAATATGTTTCGTCCTGTCACTTTTGATATAACCTCATTTGAGTTGTGATATACAAACAACATTATTTTCTTACAAAATTGTTGGAGTATTCTTGTTAAAATTAATCCGTATGATACTTGGATATGATGGGTGGTGTTCCTCAACCTACACATTCTCGACATGTTTCATGGATTGCAATAATTTCAGAATAATTTGAGGATGTTACTGTCAATTATTGCTTCACAGATCTCCATGATATAGATATTCCTCCATGTATAAATACGTATCATGTTTGTGATTTAATTTTATGCGGGTCAGAGAGATAACCTGCATCTGCATATCTTACTAAAGCAGATCTCGACTTTTGAGAATAAAATAATCACAAATCAATAGCACTCTTTAGGTAACGAAAAATATGTTTAACACCATTCCAATGTCTTTGTGTTGGTGTAGAGCTATATTTTGCAAGGAGGTTTTAAGAAAAAGTTATATCGGGTCGAGTACAATTTGCAAGATAAGTTAATGCTCCAATTGCACTAAGATATGGTACTTCAAGACCAAGAATCTTTTCTCTATCTTCAAGTGGACAAAAATGATCTTTTTTTACATTAAGTGATCGAACAACCATATGTGATGTCAATGGATGTGCATTATCCATATAAAATCGTTTTAAGTCTTTTTCTGTATATGTAGAGTAATGAACAAATAATCCTTTCGAAAAATGGTCAATCTGCAGCTCGAAACATAATGTAATTTTTCTTAAATCTTTCATCTCAAAATTATTTTTCAAATAATTTACAGTTTTGTTGATCTCTTCAGAAGTTCTAATTAAATTTAAGTCAATAACATAAACTGCCACAATTCCTCATCCAATATTTGTTTTTTTTTTATGAAAACACATGGGCATACATCACCACTTTTATAGCATTCCTTTAACAAGTATTCGCTAAGGCGATTATACCACGTGTTTCATTTTATTTTGCCCAATCATTACTTCAATTGATATAGTTCAATACATTTATTTCGATATCCGAAGAAGACGAACCAATTGGGATTATAGCACTTTTCGGGGTTAATCAAAGAAATTTAACCGTTATTCCGAATGGTAGAGGAAACAGATGCTGCATGATGTTAGTGATTTTGCGGAGAACCTATTTCAGAGGTGGCAGTCCAACACTGATGAATACCATTACCATCAATCTTCAAGCCAAGGCAATTCATGGTTCAGACCACATTTTGGGGATGACGGATATAGTAGGGGCAAGTCAGGAAATAGAAGATCTGGGACATGGAGAAATTTTGATTTCTGTGAAGATAATGATAAGGAATATGAGACTATTTTTCTTTTAGCATTCTATAGAAGTCCGTACTTTGGTTGGTCCTTCGTAACTGATGATGACCCTAGATATTGGAAGAAATCATCAGGTTGCTCTAACAAATATAGGACTTCAACAGTAGGAGATATCAACATGAGGAGGAATATGATTCAGAATATGACGAGGACTTCGATTCAGATTCTTCGTTGGAGTTTGAGAAGTCGGAGGTTGATATGATGTCTCAGAGGCTGGCCTTGGGGTTGAGTACATCAGGCCTTTTAAATCTCGAAGATGTAAAAAATGCATATCGAGCACGTACATTAAAATGGCGTCCAGATCGCCACCAGGGTTCTTCCAAGGTTGTCGCTGAAGAGAAATTTAAGGTTTGCAATGCAGCATATCAATCTTTATATGACAAGTTGGCTCTAAGTTAGAACACACTGATGTAATCACAGTATCTGGTGAATATCTTTTAGTACTCGTTAGATTATACGTCTACCATTTACTTTATCCTCTAGTTGCAACAAGAAAGCTACTTCATGTTGCTCTGTGTAGTATGTACTATGACCAGTTTTATTTGTTTTCAAGATCAATAGTTATGGTAGTTTGTAGTTGTGCAACCTTTTTAGTAAAGCGCCTCTCGACTAGAGAACATAGCAGACGTGTAATAAATTAGACGGGCTGACAAAAAATTACATATAGTCGACTCTAAATATTATTATTGGTCTTTCAAAAAAAAAACGGTACATTATGCAAAAAAATATTGCCGACAATTTTTCCTTATCTTTTACGATTCTATTTTCTTTTCGCACAATGACATAACTTGTTGAGATATCTCATTTTTCATTATTTCAAGTACCTGACCTCTTTTGAGGTTTTATAATATGTTATACTCATCAAGAATACATAACTCCTTAATAAAACCATCTTTACCAATTGCTCCATTTTCGTTTGGAAGATTTTATAATAGAATCAAATATCATCATGCTTCAGGTGTGCTATATATTTATCAAATATAATGTTAACAAATTGTCCTTCCAGGAGTCAATTCAAGTAAGAGCATTTAAAGATGATGTGTGAGATTGTTAATCTCTTTGGTCAGTAAATGCATCTAAATGAATTATCTTTTGAACTTCTGGTTCAAATTGTATTTTGCGAATTTAGATAATGATGCATTTGTATATTATTTTCAACTTCATAATGATGCATTTGTATATTATTTTCAATTTCTTAATTCTTCCCCCTAATGATGAGAGAATTGTCAAATCAAATTGACAATCATTTTTATTGAGTTATAAAATATCACTCATTTGGAATAAGAGTTCATACTACGCATTTATTCTCAACATTTTTTACTTTCCATCTTAGTGCATTAATTTTACATATACTGCACTATCAAAATAGTTTGATGGAAAAATTAGGCTCTCGCCATAAGTCAAGTTATAACTATGAGAACTATAATATTTGGATGATGCGTAATGGCTTTCCCTAAATTGAAATTAGAAGTATTTGGTTCTCAATTAAATTAATTGAAGACGTTTAACAAACAATAATGTTAAACCATTTATTGACATCTCAACTAACACTTATTAAAAAGTTGAGATATATGATCACTAATATTAAAAAGATAACCGTTTTAATTGTACAATCTGAAAATTATGTTTGTAATTTGAGTAGCACTTTCGCAAATCTCAGGTTACGAACATCATGCAATCATCTAATATTTGTACCAAGTCTATTAGATACAAATAATATCTAGATGTTCAACGTGGAGGGTGACGAAGCCCCATATATCACCATAATTAATTTTCAGAAATATAGGGAATTCAGTCTTTATTCAACTAGTAACGATCAATGACCAATTTTCAATAAAGAGAACAAACATCAAATATGATTCATTGGATTGAAGAATCTTCCGATTCTTCATTGAATATCCATTTGAATATTTAATTTCGCATCATTATTGATTCGGTGATGGTCCAACTGATCATACCAAACAATAAAGTCAAATTGAATTTCTGGTTCAATTTAAGATATATTTCAATTATTTAATTCGAATAATATGATTAAACATTATATAATCATATATCATTCAAGTAATCAAACTAATCAATGTCCTCATCACATTCATTACATGTTGTCCTTCAGGGATAAACATGCATTCATAATGATACATTCTTTGAAACATGTACTACTTCAACGGCACGTTGTATTTATTATTGTTCATTCAAAAATAATATGTTAATATTCTTCTGAAATATTGAAAATAATAATTCATCCTCTTCAGAAGCAAGTAATATTCTTCTGAAATATTAATTATGATATTGTGCAGTTTCAAGGATAACAATGAACTATTATTTCGAAACATTAAATATTCAAGAGTCATATATTTGATTCTTCAAAAGAAATATATCAATATTCTTCTAAAATATTGGAATCAGAGTGTCACTCTCTTTAGGAGCAATAACATATTATTATTTGAAATAATAAATTGTATAAAAAATTATTTTCCAGGAGTTAAAATACAATTTATTTTATTTAATTATGTTCTTTGTGAGAAAGTAAAATCTAACTAGAATATTAATAATAGTGTGCTACTTCAAGGGCAACAATATTTGTAATAGACAACTCTACGATTAATATTTTTCTGAAATATTAATTATAACGTTGTACTACTTCAGGAGCAAGAAGATAATAAATTATTAATTTAAAGTTTATAGAACGCCTAAAAATATTTAATTAGCATAAGACATAATATGAATTTATATAGAAAAATTAATTAGCAAAAATGTATTAGCAAAAAAATCTTCCAAACATGCATTAGAAAAAAAAATCTTCATATACTGAATTTGATGGTAGGATATTGTATAATGAAATACATTCAATGAAATAAGTTCAGGAGCATACGGTAGAATATTTACGCATAAAGACATTTATTAATGCAAAAATCATGATGACAGTTTATATAAACATGAATTAATTCGAAGACGTGATTAAGTAGAAATTGGAATTCGGCTTCATACAATTAATTTAAAGACGTGATTTTATATACGGTCATGAATCATAAAGATTGTACAGAGGATAAAAGTTAATAGACTTATCTGTATTATAATGAGAACCAAAGTTCTCTTTTTATAAGAAAGAAATATGGATCCATATGGTAATAGTTTCTAGAGTTATAGGGGTACAATCAGAGATCCGCCCGCCCCCCCTAACTTTGTCCGCGGTACACTATTTCTAGTTAATTTGTAATGTATTTTTCAGTTCCCCCCCCCCCCCCCCAAGATTTTGACTCGCCCCAAAATTTTGAAATTTTTTATTTTTTTTCCATTAATAAATATTGAGCAAATAACTTATACTTTAAAATTCAACCATACAAAAATCTTAGATCTAAACAAAAGATCCAATAGTTATTTAAATAAATCAATAGCCCAAATCCAATCCAAAATCTAAGTTCCCAATTCCCAAGCTCAACTAATTAAAACTCAATTCTCAACCTTGTTTATGCATAATGCATGTTTACTTGTTCTTGAATATTTGAATTTAAGAATTAAGTAGAATAGTTGTTGTTAGTTTGTGTAATTGTGTTAGTTATTGAATATTTGAATTTAAGAATTAAGTAGTAGAATAGTTAGTAGTGACTGAATCGAACATTGAATTTCAGTACTATTTTGGTACTCAAAATCGTCATTTTCAATTTTCATAGTTAAAAAAAAAATTCGGGGGGCGGACTCCGGAAGGGGGGCCGCCCCCCCTCCACCCCCCCAAGATTAAGAACCTGACTACGTCCCTGGGTACAATTGTTATTCACCAATAACTTACCATTTACAACACAAGTTAAAAATATTAATTACCATACATACATGATATGATCCAAAACTCAATTACCAAACATGTATTAGGAAAAAAAAATCTTTATAACATAATTGACTAAATCTTTTACCAACATATAAAAGAAATCAAACACGTGAATTAACATATGTAAAAGTTAAAGGCATGCATAACTTTAGATAAATAACTTCAAAATGATTTTCACATACACAGAAGTTAAATGTATGAATTCCACATATCAAAAGGCATGAATTAAAGGTGTGAATCAAAGACAATAATTTCTCTAGAATTAATTTATATGTAAGAAAAAAATCTCATGTATATAAAAAGATTTGGGAATTAATGCATGTGTATAGAAAAAATTTCTCATGTCACCAAATTAATTTTGGTACATGTGATAAATGATTATCTTTAAAAAAAAAATTGTTACCTTCTAACTAATTTACTTTGACTTTGAAAGAATTGTGTTGATAACGTGTTATAAATTAGAAATAAAAATAGAGATAAGTCAATAAAATTGTGTGTTTTATTGAAATCCAAAGTCACATATTTATATGAAAGGATTAGAGATACAATGATAATAATTTCTACGGCTATAGGGGTACAATTGTCATTCACTAATAAACTTATCATTTACAACTCTTTATTTATTTGAAATTTTAATGGTTCGAATAATGTTTTTTCGAAAAATGTGTGGTTAAAAAGAATAATTTTTTCTGAATTACATGTAATGTTATTTTATTATAATTTTAATGGGGCCAAACAAAGGCTTAGTCGAAGAACAAAATTCGAGAAGAATGTTGTAAAGATTTGAGTACAAATAGAAAAATAAATTGTCAAGTACTAAGACAGCTCTTGTTTGATTCAAATTATTCTCAAAATACATTTTTTTCTAGCTTATTTTTAATTACACATTTTTCAATAAAATAATATTACAAGCAAACCTAAAAATTTTCCTTATTTTTTAGCTATACATTCTTCATCAGTCACTATTCAAAAATACATTTTTTGTCCAATAATGGCTCAAACAATGCCTAAAGAGTTGGTGAATTGAAGTTTTCCATATATAGGAAAACGTGAATAGAAATGACCACTTGGAGATCTGGAATGCAAATGTCTCGAAAAGTTATATTTAATGATAATTATTTTCTTTTCCCACCTAATTTTAGTAACTAATTTGTTGGAAACTTCTATTTTAGGGGAGGTCGATTCAGTGGCGAATCCAGGATCAAAGTTCAGCTAAGGCAGACCTTGACTATTGATCGTCGACAATTAACGATCGTAATAGCGGAATCGTTTACTAATATGTAATTAAATAATATTAAAAATCATTTAATGTATATGTGCTCGACTAGTAACAATAGGTGGGACTAGATGCACCACTAGAACTAGAAGAACCATTTCGATAGAAAAATTCGTTCCATAACTTGCAAAATGCCGCCAATTTATTTTTCAATTGGAATTGATTAAAAAATAGACTACACATGGTTGAATTAAGTCCAACATCTTCTCAACTGATTTTTTTCACTTACCCTAATTTCCTAAACATAAATCCCTAAATAACGAATCAAAACTCATAAATGATAAATTATAACTCGTAACTCGTAACTCATTAAACATAAATTATTTATCTTAAATCACATATTCACAATTCCCATTTGAATGCCAAATGGCCAATTAACTCATAGAATATAAATAATAACTCAAAAATCATAAAAAATAATTTAAACTAAAAAAAGGAGTGAAGGAGAAAGACGCTCACTAGTCTCTGCTCACGGGAGGTTCGACCGTCCGGAGTCTGTCGACGGCGCCTCGTCGACGTCATCGTCATCGCCAATAGCTACTAGCAGGATCAGGAGGTGGAGGCGTCGGCGTGAAACTGGAGCTTGGAGGAGGGTTTTATGTGTAAGCTTCACAGCTCCAACCTTCAATTTCATATCCATTTGGTTTGGGCCTAGGTTTTTTTTTTTTTTTTTTTTTTAAAGAATGACCACGACCCCAGTGGAATGCACCCAAATGAAATGACAAAACTAAAAAAAGGAAAAAAAAAAAAAAAAAAAAAAAGCCCCAAAAATCACCGGCTCGCATTCGCTTTCTTCCTTCCTTCAACTGTTTCGAAGAAGCATAGCACGCGCAGTCAGGCCCCCTCGCCAGGTGCTAGCTCTGCCGTTCGTTGATTCCCATTTTCTCAAAATACACTTTTCTTTCTACTTTTCAACTACACATTCTTCATTAAAAAAATTACACATAAATAAAAAAAAAAAAAAGTATTCATTTTTTTAATCATACATTCTCCATTAATCTACTATTTCAAAATATATTTTTCACAAATAATGGGGCTCAAACACCCCCCTTAATTTTAGAAGAATCTTTAATAATAAGGAAATATATATAAAACACACCAAAATGTAAAAATAACTTTTATAGCACGTTGAACAATGACTAGTTTTAAAAAGTAGCTCTTATAAAAGAACTTTCGTTACCTAATAACACTATAAACCAAAAAAATGTAAGAAATTTGCTTATTTTTTAAAAAAATAAGTCCAATCAAACGCATTATCTCGATGATAAGTAACTTATTTATAATTTTAATAAATAAAAAATTATTTATTTCAAACTTATACCTATATAAATTTACACAATATGAAACTTTTTAAGCTTAGCCACACAAAAAAATGGTTAGAAACTCGCGTGACAAGAGCAAAAAATAAGTTAAAAACATTTGTAAGACACTAAATTGAAATATATATATTTTTGTTTCAACCTATGTCACTCTCTTAAACCTATTAGTTTTGTTTGATTGACTATCTAGACGACGACGACGATGATTTATGATGATGATGTTAACAAAGATGTTTTTAAGCCACCGTTTGACAATCATTATTCCAAAACTCTTTAATTCTCATACTCATTTTCAATCTCATGTACGGTAAAATATTTTGCATATAAACCTAAAATTTCTCATATTTTTTAATCAAACATTCTCTAGAAATTTACTATTCAAACATTATTTATTTATCAATAATGGCCATCAAACATGGGTTAATTAAGCCCACTTTTGGTAGTGAATAAAATTAAAATTAAAATATAAATCAAAGTCTTCAATTAATTTTAAGTACATATTTTATGGAGCTAGTTGTTTCTAAAATCATTCAACTTATATCATGGTCATAGATTACTCACTAAACTTTACTTTGCTTCACAATGCTCATTGAACTTTTATCATTCGAACTCCATTAAGAATCCAACTCATCAAAAGTAATGCCAACCTAGATCTGGAATCCAAATCATCAAAAAATGCGTCCCATGTGTCTTTAGAAACATGATTTAGCCCATTTGTTTGAAAAAGAAAAAGTTGAAAATCAAACCATTAACCCATTCATTCCCAACCCATCATATTCAAAGTTTTATGGTTTTCTCATACGTTACGTCTCACATGTTTGGTGTTTTGTTGTTGGAATCATTCGAGTTTTTGTTATTTTGTGGTGGTCAAACCAATTATTCTAACATTTGACAAGTTTTATTTCATTGTTGGCACCTAATTTCACCCTATGATACATTGAAGTTTGCATCAGTTTCTGTAGACAAATTTATGTGTGTTCTAGTTACATGGTCCTTATTTTGGGAAAAAATGATTTTGCAGAATATGGCTTAGTTCCTGAAATCAACATGTCTGGAAGTGATGGAAGTGGCATCGAATGTGAAGTTTCGGTGGCGGATGATTACCCAAATTTGACATACTATATGAACGGAATGTGATGTGATGGATGGGATAGAGTTGGTTTTGAATGTAGGTGAGGTGGAGGATGTGGTACAGAACAAAGTTGTAGTTGATGTTGCTATAAATGATTTGGAGTATCTGTCTTCTGGAGAGATTCACTCAGATGACGATGTTGGTTAATGGGATTAGGAGTTTTCGGTCAAGGTAGATATGTTTATCCCACAGTTTTAAGTTGGTTAGCTATTTAAGGATGTAGTAGAGTTAAAAAATATGCAGTTGAACTTATGGCGAGCTGAATAGGTACAATGTAATGTTTAAGGCCAGTGATGAAAGGCGAGCCCAGGTGTCACGGGCTGCAGCTTTGCTTAAGCCTCGTGTTGTAAATATTTATTTAATTCATAAAATAGTTAGAAAATAGAAAAGAAAAAGTATGATTCTAGAGCCAAATGACGTCTACTCCCGTCATTTGGGTTCTTGTTGCTAAGTCTATTATAGGGGATATTGGTCTTTCAAACTTACTAATGTTTTCCCACTGCACTAGCCATTGTAATTTCCTGCTTTCGTCTATTGTAATGTTCAGCTTTTTAGCAATCAATGATCAAGTTATTTCCAATGCATTCCAATTTCATGTTGCAAGCTTTCTTTAAATTGTGATCAAATTTTACTTTCGTCCCGACACGACCGAGCAATAGGCGGAAGGTAGTCTAGCGGAGCAGACTACTGTCTCACGGTGTCTCCTTTCTGTGCTAAGAAAAGGTTACCCGTGAAAGTTGGTATCAGAGCGGGACCGCTCAAGCATGCGGTGTTGTTATTGGACAATGTCGTGTGTTCTTGCGGAGAAAAGATTTTGGGCCACGGATCGTGTCGGCAAGCTGGCGAGACACGACTAAGGAAGCTGTGGGGAAGAAGGACTAAGAGGGCAGCGTTGCGCATTTGCCAAGGTGCATTTGAAGGAGTTTTCGAAGAGTGCACCGTGCAGGGCACAATTCGACATGCGTTGAGGCGCTGCAGTTTGGAGGCCGTCCATCCGAGGAACCAATGCTCAGAGGGGCGGAGGGTGAAGGTTGGTGTCGGAGGCGGCAAATACGAGTTACTGTAGGTTTGGAGGCCTGTCCATTTGGAGTGGTGCCGTTGTTATCCTTGCAACGAGACGGATGCGTGTGGATGCGAAACTCTCTTCTCGCTACGAGGACGTAAGCGAATTCGAATGGAGGAGAATGTCACGCAGTGAGAATGCTTAGCTCCCCATTCGGCACGGCAAGCACGCTAACAGCTAGGCACGAGGCCTATCTTACCATTGGTGCACTAATGATATATGATCATATGCATGTATTCTCCCTTATATCCTACTCATAACATGCATGTATGCCAGTTGTTCGGGCTTGCCGGCCAGAGAATGAGGTGAGGGCAGTCTTGAGGCGTTGAACCTCGGGAGCCAAACCTGCGATCCGTGAAACCATGGGATATGCAAACGCGACTGCGGTTGGAGGATATGGGCATCCAAAATGGGTGACATGGGAAGCGTCCAAGTAAAATCATATTATCCTTGGCACACCCGCAGTCGCAACCAATACAACAGACATTGCAATTACTAGTTCCTGACTTGTCGTTACATTGAGAGGTTCAATGCAAATCCTAATTGAAAAAAAAAAAATCTAGCGGTAGTAAAGGAGGATCTAAGACTGATATCACCAGAAACGTGGCATGAAAATGAAAAGATACGCCAATGAATAGCTGCACGTGACAATTGAGGAGTAGTTCGCACTATTGTGGTCATATGGTTCATAGGTATTGCATACCAATCCAAGCTCAAACGTAACCATCAACACGTTCAATGATGTCTTCCACGGGATATACATTTGTTTCAAACAATGTAAGGTGGGCATCATAAGAAGTTGAAGGAAAGTGATTAGAGTGGATGACTACCATATGCGGGGCTGCTTTGGAGGGATATTACTCACAACTGTTGGTCTGGATGCAAACGATTGTGTATATCTCATTGTGTATGCTGTAGTTTAGAAAGAAAACACAACATCATGGAGGTGGTTCATGAGACTTTTTGCAAAAGATCTTGAAATTGGTATTGGTAATGGTTGGACTCTAATGAAAGATCGCCAAAAGGGCTATATAATGTAGTTGATGAACTATTAGCATAGATTCTGTGTACGCCATATGCATTCAAATTTTTCAATACCTAATTCAAAGGGGAAACTTTGAAAGATTATCTTTGGCATTCAACCAAGTCTACTATTTTTTATTACAAACATTGGCTGCAGCAATCCATAGAGTAGATGAGGAGGCTTTCAAATAGGTGATGGAGAGGCCACCTCAGAAATGATTGAAGTCACATTTCAAAGTGCATTATAAAAGCAAAATTCTATTGAACAATATATGTGAGGTGTTCAACAAGACACTTTTAGAAGATTGTGAAAAGATGATTCTCAACATGCTTACATCTACGCAGTTGAGCTTTATGAAAAGAATACAAATGTGAATGGATAAGATGAAGTCGCACGTTGGTCAGCTTTGCCCAAAGATTAGAAATAAAGTATAGATGCTGGTTGAAACATTAATGGAGTGTATAGTGCACTTCTTCGAAGGTACGAAGTGGTAGGTTGAGTGTAGTTCGAGGTCATTTGTGGGGGACCTTAAGGACATATGTGCATGTCGGAGGTAGCATGCGATGGCGATGATATGTGAGTGTTAGAACGAATTATACGATTATGTTAACAATTGCTACACGACATAGACATACTTGAACTGTCACGATAGTATCTTAAACCTTATCATTGAGCAATGACTGTGGCCAAAGAAGGAGGAATGTGGAGGAAGTTATGGTGCACACTCAAGAGAAGTCCTACTTAAGGAAAAAGGGATATGTGAGTATGACTGCTTCGTTTGTGATGTTCGTGGACACAAAAAAAAAACACAATTCAGCCCACCTACTATCTTAGACGTGAGTTATCTGCATTTGATTAGGTATCTCAAGTTCCTGAGAACTAAAGATTTCTAATTTTTAATTACACGATCTATTTGATGCCCCGTTGGCAGATGTAGAATCACAACCAACAAATGTATCCACCAAAAGTGTAAGTTGCAAGTTTAAAATTGCAAGTGCCACGTAAACATGTATCATTTTGATGTGGTATACTCCTTAGGGAAAGTTAAGTACAAGAAGGACAAAACTGTTCAACGACGAGCACAATAGCACCCATCGACGCTTTAGAAGGTGGGCAGGTAATTTGGATGATTTGGTGGACAGCTTTGAAGATATACAAGCTTTTAAGTCGTTGCAATTGCGAAATGCTAGGGTGCTCGATAGGCAATGTGTGAAGATTGCTGCAGCCACATCTCGGCAACCAAGTTAACTAGAGGCATTCAAAAGGGACAAATTTGTTCACCTATTTGACAAAGGGTAGCTACATATGAAGTAGTTAACTTACAAAATTTTTGGTACAAATAAACAACTATGTCGTAGTCTTTTGGGTCCATGTTTTGAAATGATTTGGAAGTTGTGTTTTAGCATTTTCAATATTTTGGAACCTGTGTATTGAACCATGAAGTTACTATCTATGAAATGTTTTGTGTTTAAAGTGTTGATCTAACTTCGATTTGGTCAACATTTAGTTGCATACATATGAAAACATCCGATGACGATTCATAAATTATATTTGCCTTTTTTAAGATGATACGATGATCATGTATATTTCCAGTTTATGGCAAATATTAACCAAATTCATCAAACGTATCGCACGCAACCACCTTCAACTACGCAATATTACCAATAATCTACATGAACAATACAACAGTTACAACCACATTCAGACATCAACAACCAAATTTAGACTACCAACATTAATACTGGACCTACAACAACTACATTCAAACTACAAATATTAATACTAGGCTCACAATAACCGCACTCAAAGGATTAGCCTACCCACAAGTACGGTAAGAACTACCAAAAAATGCAATCTTGTACATTCTCATTATTCTGCAAATTATGTGTTGCTCTTCTTCAACTTTGTTCTTCGATCGTATCAACTCATTTATTACTGTCTTGTACCTATCGCTTGGTTCCGTGTCAACCTAATCGAAGAAATTGCAGGCCTCTCGCGTTCTATAGGATAGGCAATCAACAAACCTACGACAAGAGTTTAGTGATGTCCAAGATGTCTTCATACGTGTAAAATGCCCATAATAACAGAAATTTCATAGCCTATTTGACCCAGAAGCTTAAGACATTTTCATGCCAAATTGGGAAAAATTATCCGCGACGGAAAAATACACCAGAAGTGGATATGAGTGTTGCCGTCACAATATTGTTGTGAGTTAACTTCCAGGTTTCTAAATTAATTGTCGTGAGTGACAAATGAAATCGCTTTCTGATTTTATGGAGGGGTTGAGAATGAATGGGTCAGTAGTAGGGTTTGATTTTCAACTTTTTTTTTAAAAGTAGGTGGACAAAATTGCTTTTTTAAAGACACATAGGACTCGTTTGTTGATTATTTGGATTTTAGATCTGAGTTTGCTTCATTTTACAGGACGTTACTTGCCATCTCATGATTCTGTTGGCTACGTTAGTGTTATCGATTATTTTGACAATGATGGATATAGTGCAAAGGGCGAAGTTAAGTGATCATCGTGAAGCAAAGTAAAGTTCAATCAGCAGTGCGTGACCATGATATAAGTTGAGTGATTTTTGAAACAATTAACTCTATTTTATGGGATTCACAACTTTTAAAACATATTTCATCAATTTTTATCAAGATTTTTAAAAATCTGATTTTAATTTCCACCAAATATGGATTAAGTAGAATTTAAGCCATATTTGACAACCATTATTTTGAAAAAATTTATTTTGAATAGTGATTTTTAGGAAACTGTATGACTAAAAAGTAGAAAAAATTTTAAATTTACTTGTAAAATATTTTATTGTATAAATGTATAGTGAAAATGAGTATTTTAGAAAAAAAATTTCAAATAATGATTGCCAAACATGGGCTTAGTTGAGTAATCAATGTGAAATAAAAAAAATAAATTTCAATTATCACAGTTAATAAATATTTTACCATTATTTGGCAAAATAATATTTTGAACCATAATTTTTTAAGAGAATGTATGATTAAAACGTATGAATTTTGAACGTATAAAATATTTTATTCTGTATGTATGATTAAAAATAAATATATAATTTTTTTATACGTGGCTAAATAGTAATATCTTACCTCACTAAATAGCCGTAAGCCCTACCACACACTAAAATTACCACCAAAGAATAAGATAAAATTTACTAATTATATCAGCACTGCTCTTATCTACCATTTTTTCTATTTGTAAAATGCTTATGATTCGCTTGCTACTTAATTACCATTTATGATGATCTTGACCTTCATAAAAGCCTATACATAGATCTGATTTTTGCGTTGTGATAAAGAATTATTGATTACGGCACCAACTTGACGTAATCTTGAAGATTCATGCTTCTGTCGCTTACCAGTTGGTAATGGCATTTTAAAACAGCATGCGTGTTTTTTGTGTTTATATTGTTGAATTGAATTGAGTAATCGTAATTTGATTTTTTAGGTTTTCATTTTTTGTATATAAAGGTCAAGTCTTTTTGTCAATGCTGCAGAAGGTGAAGTGTTATATTGATATAGTAAAGTACGTGATCGAAGCTCGATTTTACTGATTTTTTTTTTTTTAACATTTAATTTGTAACGAGGATATGCTATAATCTGTTTATCTGTATCCAAATTATGTCATTTGGTACAGGAAGAATTCTTGTATTCATCGTTTTGGGTTTTGAGACGATTATCTCTGTGTTAAATTGCATTAGTGCAGAAGAGTTAGGTTGGAATTCTTGTTAATTATGTGTTTTTTTTTTAAATTTATTTTCTGTTAAGTTCGAGAGAAGATTTGGTGCCTTTGGGAATATACTAATAAGAGAGATTTTCTTTTTTTCTTTTGAGTTTTTCAAATCTGCAATTTGATGTTTCGAAGTATACAAGTGAGAATGTCATCATACAGATCCGTATAAAGGCACACATACATTGTTTTTGGTTTTATGATATGATGATCTATTTTTGAACTGCATTGGAATTTTAGAATGACATCGGGGTTGATCCTTCAGAAGAAGGAAATATATTCTTTTCTTGTTATGCCTTTCTGGATTTTACTTTAGTATGAATGTTTGGATATTCTTGTTGATATTACTGAGGAAAAGAAGATAATCATTTTCCCCCTTTTGTTTCTCTCTATAGTATTATTACATTATTAAGAAGTTCTGCATTGAACTTTAGGTATTTTGGAGTGGTACAGGATAATATGATTGAGGATACTAATTTTGATCTAATTGGTTTTGAATTCAGAGGAATCTAAGAAATGGCCAAGGAAGCATCAAATGGAGATAACCACGTTATTACAAAGCCTCCCCCAGAGCCCTCACCATTGAGAAAAGCGAAATTTTTTCAGGTACATTATGATTCCTGATAGACACTGGGTTTTAAAAATTTAGATCTCATTGTGTGCATGTTATACTTTTTTCTTTTCTATTCAGGTTGGCTCTTGATAAACATTTTATAGCTCTTTTAGTTTAGTTTCACTAATGTTTGGGAAGTGATTAAATTATACTTACTTCTAGTCCAACATATTTTTTATTCACATTTTCTAAGACCCTACAACTATTACCCACACTATCCACACATTACATAGGATACACAACTTATAATCACTCAACTTTTAATTTTAATCACTTTCCAAACGTGCGCTAATTTTGCAGTCAGCGTTGGTTGACGATAAACTTCTCATACCTGTATTTGATTGAATATTACTGGTTTTTGGATTCTATTGCAAGTTTAGTCTCAGTTTGTAATATTCTATTGTCACGCTGAAGATCTTTTCTTCAATAGGACGGAAAATAATAGCTTTATCATAATCTTAGAGGCCTTGCACCGCTTCATTCTATTGCAATGTTATAAATAAAGGGAAGGAATTATTATTTTTTTTTTAATTTTAACCAATCGCCTGAAACTTCCTTTCTTTATTTGTCAGCAGGGGTTGCTCAATCACTAATAGATCTATCAACAAGAGCTTCATTCTGTTTTCTACTTCTGTTATCTCAATGAAAAAAACTGAAAGTCTTATTTGCTTTGATCCTTTTATTTTGATTACATATTTTTATTTTTCCTTTCTTGTGGTGGTACCAAGCTGGTTGTCCATTAACTAATTAAGCAGTTAACTGCAATGAGACTCCTCTTTTCTTATGTACACTGTCAGATTGATGGTTATGTCCATGTATTAATTTGAAGTTAGGTTCCCAATGGGGAAGAATCTTGTGTTTTTTTTTTGGAGTGCACTCTTTATTCTGTCTAAGAATTTTATTTTCGTTCCCTTTTTCTTAGATATACTAAAGATACACAAGTTTCACCATAAAAAAATAAATAAATATACGTAAGTTTCATATAGAAGGAGTTGGTGAAAGTCGAATCCTTTTGTCAGTCTTTTGAGCATAGACATATTTCGCTAAGTATTTCTTTTCAATTCATTCTATTCTTCCTATCCCAAATTATAGATGTTTTCCATTTAAATCTTGGCAAATGCAGTATGCAGTATGCTAAATGATACCTTGATGACAGGCAAACATGAGAATTTTGGTTACCGGCGGAGCTGGATTCATTGGCTCTCACCTAGTTGACAAGCTGATGGAAAATGAGAAGAATGAGGTAGGTACTTTTGTGCAATCTTTTGTTACATGAGCAGAGGTGAATGCAGAAACTAAAAATGTAGATTGATTCTTATTCTTGGAACTTAGCCTTTGCACTATCATAAATAACATTTCTGTATTCACATATGCATTTTAGGCAAACATTACATAAACATATCTCATATTACTCAGGTGATTGTTGTGGATAACTACTTTACTGGCTCGAAGGACAACCTAAAGCAATGGATTGGTCATCCGAGATTTGAGCTTATTCGCCATGGTAGGCTTTTCTATTGTTTTTAATTTATAAAGATTTTCCAGTTTACACTCCAATATAGTTTAGCTGTCCTTCTCACTTGCAGATCATGTAATATATATTTCAGACAAGTTTTCATAAATGTAGTGGTCATATTTCTTAAAAAAAAAAAAATCTGGAGTCGACACAATTTATACTCAAACGAATAAACTGCATAATTCTGATCAAGCACATTACCATGAGGTCATTTTTCCTCCTCTCTTTGTCCGTAATGTCACGTGAGAATATGCCTTTTTGGGTTGTTTTACCTATTAGAGTTTTTTCTCCAGTTCAATTTATTATTTTAGCTCCACAACAATGAAGCTGATAGGTCTCTGAATATTACAAGATCTCCTCTGTTGAAATGCTTCATGAGTAGTTTGACTAATTTTGTGGATGATTGTCTGCTTGGAAACATTTTGCCATTTCTTCTCTCTCTCTCTCTCTCCCTCCCCTTTCACATTGCCTAATATCACTCTGAGCATTCTGGGTGTCCTTGGGTTCCTCCACACCATAGCTTTTTCTGTGAATCACTTTCTTTCTTATCCTATTAGTCCCTTCTTTATGCAGATGTCACGGAGCCATTGCTAATTGAAGTCGATCAGATATACCATCTTGCTTGTCCGGCTTCCCCAATTTTCTACAAATACAATCCCGTGAAGGTCGGTCACCAGAGAATAATCTCTCTCTCGACCTCTCATTTTTATATTACGAAATATTTTCCTAAATATTTCTTATGTTGCTGGAAACACATGCTTTGAGATTGGACGATGACATTTATGCTGGCTTTTCCTTCTTTATCTGATGTTTAACAGACAATAAAAACAAATGTCATTGGGACATTAAACATGTTAGGACTTGCCAAGCGTGTTGGAGCGAGGTTTGAATCAGTTTTTCAATATATTTGGTTTGGTTTTGTTTTTTATGGTTGTGTGATTCGCCTATTCTTACTATATGTACAGGATTTTGCTGACATCAACATCAGAGGTTTATGGTGACCCTCTTGTGCATCCTCAGGATGAGAGTTATTGGGGCAATGTGAACCCTATAGGTATTTTGATTCCCCTGAAATAGAATAGTTTAATATTCAATCTTGATAGAAGCTCTTATTGAGCAGGCAAGCAGGGAAAATAGCATTTATCAGTACCTGAAACCTAATGTTTCAAAGAGATAATCTGTTCATCTGCCAAAAGTTCTGTTTGGAGATGCTTCAGAACTATTTAAATTGATGTGGTGATAGCTAAATACTAACTAGTGACATGTGAGCAGGAGCAATGTTTGAAAAGGTTAAATTTGGTATTGAGGCACTTTGCCTCTGTGACGTGAGCAAGCCTTCAGGTGCTTCAAGGTGTATGCCTCAACATAAACCAATAAAATAATTCAAAAGTTTAGGAAAAATGATACATCATATTATCATCATATCATGTATAACTTCATAACATTTAAAAGTCCATATTATAGTATTTCAATAAAGTTAAAACTCTAGTTTGCAACTAGATAATAAGATAGGAAATAATAGAGTAGTTATTGCATAGAAAGGCTACTAATCCATGACTAGACTGAGTCTAAAATTACTTACACAACTGACAGCCAATTTAAGAATTTTGCATGCTTTAACTTCTTTTGAAAAAGAAAATAAGGTAGTGGAGACTACAGTAAAAATACAAAAGGAAGGAAATAGTGAAGTTATGTGTGGCTTAGATTTCTTTTTTCGCTGTGTGTCTACCAAGAAATACGTCGCTCAGAGGCTTATAGCATTTTACTAGCAAGGGGCTAGTGAAAGCTGTGCTTCACTTTTTGTCTTCTCTAAATTTTTCTTCTATTTCTAGTTTTTAAGATTAAGCTTTGTTTAAACAACTCTAAAAACCCTTACAAACAAACTAGGCTATGCAAAACCAGCCCCAAAAGTTGAGGTTGCAAATAAAAGCACACAAAGGGCAAGACTAGGAAGGCACACTGGTTGTCATAAGGCTTAACCCTTACTTAGCTTTTACACTGAGGCTTTCAATGAAGGCCTTGCATGACACCTCAAAGTGCAAGCCTCAGTTGATTTTTTAAATAATGAATGGGAGAATATTGTTTTAAGCCTGTACCCAAGGCATGGTGCTCTTATAAATGAAAACCTGAGCAGAAGTATCATTTTCCAGCATCACGTTTCATATTTATTGCAAGTTATTTTTTTTTTTTTTGATAACCATGGATGTCCAGGCCAACTTGAGCACACCTCGACTAATTCCACGGGGCCTTGAAGTTTACAGTCATTTCTCACTTCAATGGTCCTGAGGGGATTCGAACTAATGATCATTGGGGAGCAAACCCAAGACCTGACCAATTGAGCTACCCCTCAGGGTTAAGTTATTTTGGCATTAATTCCTTAATGGCTGCATATTATTGGATTTCTTCTTTCACCCTTTCTAACATTAGATAGAATACACACACACACACACAAGTATATATATGCATGAGGAGAGTATCACTTAATACTTCAGCATGTTACTAAATTTCTGGTGGTGTTTGAACCAACAGATGAAGAGCATTCTTTTGCTTGAATACTGATTATATTTTATGTCCATTACAGGAGTTAGAAGTTGCTATGATGAGGGTAAAAGGGTAGCCGAGACTTTGATGTTTGATTATCACAGGCAACATGGAATTGGTACAAGTCCCTTTTTTCACCTGCTATGTAATCCTTGTATTCGCTAGCTATCTGTATTTGCACAATCTAATTTCAACATTTATTACCAATTCGAAATGGTGACCTCGACAGAAATACGGATTGCAAGGATCTTTAACACCTATGGCCCCCGAATGAATATTGATGATGGCCGGGTTGTCAGCAATTTCATAGCTCAAGCAATACGGTACGATTCTAATGTAAATTTATAGGCAAGGAACCCCAATGTTTTCCTGATGTAATGATGCTAATCCATGTATGTTGTTACAAAATGCATGAGTGACTTATTCCATTACGAAGCTGCTATTCCCTTATCGATAATAATACCATTTTCCTAATGCCACTTCACTACAAATATATATCACTCATTCTCCCCCTCCCCCCCTCTTTGAGTCTAACCTTGTATACCATAATTTTCAGCTTCCCTATTTGATAGGAAAATTACTTTGGGTTTCACTTATTTAGCCCTTGTTTGAGCCACCTTTTTTGAAAATGAGAATGAAAAATATAGCCGTTATTGGGGCCCACACAAGAGATAAAGAATTTGAATTTAAATGTTGAATTTAAATGTTGATGTGATGGATAACGGTCATATTTTTCATTTTAGTGATGAAAAAATATGGCTCAAACGGGGCCTTAATAATTGTTGTACCATGCAGTGATGAACCTTTGACAGTTCAGTTGCCTGGAACACAAACAAGAAGCTTTTGCTATGTTTCTGATATGGTATGTTGGAGCATCCTATTATTTTGGTTGTTCAATTTGAAGCACATAATAATATCGTTCCTGGACTTTGTCTAATTTCTTTGGGATGTTGAAGGTTGATGGTCTTATTCGACTCATGGAAGGAGATAACACTGGGCCAATCAACATTGGGAATCCAGGTAATTATTATCGTCACTTGATTGTCAACAAAGAATTCTGGTGCTGAAATGCCAATCTCGAATTCATATTGGATCTCTCTCTCTCTCTCTCTCACATGTCCTGAATTTATTATCAGGTGAATTCACAATGCTTGAGCTTGCCGAGACTGTCAAGGAGGTAACTTTTAAAACTTGTGCACGTTTGGGTTTTACTTGGCAATATCCTAGCGGGAACAGGGAATCTAGATTGCATTAATCTTTTCGTACTTCTTTGGATACAATTATCTAAGCTCTTCATTATGACATTAAAGATTCCATTTCAACTCTGTAGTGGCGGTCACACAAACCCACTTCATGACTTTCTGAAACTAACACGTGATGTCTGGGACTTTGTAGACTATCAATCCAGATGTGAAAATCATAACTGTGGAGAATACACCAGACGATCCTCGCCAGAGAAAACCTGACATAACAAAGGCAAAGGAGTTGCTTGGTTGGGAACCAACGGTCAAGTTGCGTGAAGGCCTTCCCCTCATGGAGGAGGATTTCCGCAAGAGGCTTGGAATATCGAGGAAGAATTGAACGTCAAACGAGTTCATATGACACGATCCTTTCGTTATGGATCTTTCTGAGACTATATGCGACTTTATACATCTCCAAGTCCTTTCCTGTTTTTGAGTTTTCGAGTTTTGAAATTGTTAGTGATTGTAATTAGTTTAATTGCGTGGTTTATGACATATTAATTGTGTGATTTGTGACTTAATATGTTATTTTGACTCAATATCTAATTGTGACTCATAAATTGGAAATTGTGGTATTAGGTGATTTGCAACTGCTCCCATAATGGTTGACATAATGGGCAAGTGCTATGGGTACCTTTATGTACTCATAGCCCATTATGTCAAGTGCTATGTGTACCTTTATGTACCCATAGCACTACTCCAAATTATATAGCACGCGACTGACATGTTTAATTTCAATTGTAATTTACAACACTTGTCAAATATTATATAACGTGATTAGCTAATTTTGATTTTGATTTTTTTTTTTTTTTAAACAATTTTTTAGTTTTGAAATTGTAATCTTAAACATTTGTATTTAGGGGAAATTGCAACCACGGTACCAAACCTTTCACTTTTTTACAAACTTTGTCCAAACCTTTGTTTTGTGTTAACTACGGTACTAAACCTTTAAAAAACTCGCACCGGAGGTCCGAATGGTTGGAAACTGTGAGTTTGACTATTAATTGACTCTAAAAAATTATTTTGACCAAATCAACAAAGGACAAAATAGTAACTACATAATTTTACCATAAAAAAGGAAAATAAGAAAAGGCAACACTATTCAACTTCTTCACAAACCACCCCCATCCCACTCTACCAAACGCCATTGGTCGCCACTGTCGACCACCACTTTCACTCCCGCCACCCCTTTTTTCGGCAAGCAGTCGCAAATCCATTCCCTCAAGACATATCCAAAATGTAACCCTCTCAACCTTCTTGTACAATTTTGGCCACCACAAACTGTAATTTCATCTCTCAAAGCGAAAAAAAACTAAATTTGATTCCGCCATAAATATCGGGAACATGATTTCTTCGACAACATCCCAGCAACAGAAGAAGGCCCTTCACTCAATTTTAGCCTCTAAGCTCACCCACCTCCACATCATAGCCTCTTCTTCGTCAACCAATCTTACATCGGATCTTGATTTCTCCGAACTCTTCGTACTTTCCACCTCATCACCTTCCTCCTCTTCGTCTTCACTTTTTCTAGGGTACCCACAAGTCATACACCATTGGTCTCACTCCTTCGTGGACCCCTCGCCTCGTTACACCCTCTCCAAGTCAATCTCCCCTTTCTCTAACCAACAAGAACAAGAAGAATTCTGCTATTCCTCATCTGATGGCAATAATGGGAATGCCCAAGTGAAAAAAAAAACTGAAAATGATTATACCAATGATTTGCACAATGATGATAGGGTGGGGGTGGTTTCTGAAAAAGGTGAATAGTGTTTTTTTTTTCTTTTTTTATGTTAAAATTATTTAGTTGCCATTTTTCCCTTTGTTGATTTGATCAACATAATTTCTTGGAGTCAACTAACAGTCAAACTCAAGGTTTCCATCCATTCGAACCTTCGGTGTGAGTTTTTTAAAGGTTTGATACCGTAGTTGACACAAAGCAAATGTTTGGGCAAAGTCTACAAAAAAGTGAAAGGTTTGGTACCGTTGCTGTAGTTTTCCCTTGTATTTATGTATTTTTCTCGTTATACAAACACACAGATTGTGCTACATGTACATAACTATTTACATAATTGTTCACCAATAGATGTGGCGATATTTTAATTGGATCAAAATCTCATCAATTAAATAATTTTTTCACTTACATTTTGATATATCATCATTATGTAAATAGTTATGTACAAGAATTATTTTCTCAAAAACACATTACTATATAAACAGTGTTATAATATTTGTCACAAATTTTACATTCTAATACACGTCCATTACTTGGTTTGAAAATTGCCGCCACTGAATCCAGATTTCTTCACTAATCCCGTCGAATTCAACTCTCTCTCTCTCTTTCGCAGGTAGCTGCAAACACCTCGTATCTCGCTGGTCCAATACTAAATTTCACTACTAGCACAAACACCAAATTAAACGCCGACAGGTCCACATAAAACCCAAATCTCATTGCAGGCAAACCCTAGTGGCCCTCCGTCGATTCACACCACCTCAACGGCGTCAAAATCTCGCAGCCCCCTCACCACTATCATTGCCATCAACCACCATCATCACTCACGGCACCACATACATAAAACGACAAGAAATCTGGGGTATGTTATATCTACAAGTAAAATATTAAACACTGTTTGGAGTAAAATTAAATTAAAACCAGACACTAATAGTGACCATATAAAACTCCATTTATCTTTCAAAATTTGTAGAGTTGGGAATACAACCTAAAATACCTAAGACTACTTACTATCGAAGCAACTTACTATCGAAGCAACAACTACATGCTCATCTCTCCTGGAAGGCAGGAGTTCTCCTGAAAGGCAAGGTGGTTGCATATGTTGACTCGGTCGGTATTTTGGCAGATCAGTTGGGGGGCTCTTGGACTCTGGCTAGTTTGGGGCATATCCCGCGATTTATTGGTCTGCGTCTTGAGGGGCCAAGGCGTAGACTCCAGAATTAGTTGCTGAAGGTGGACATCTGGGTACCAAAAAAAAACAACTACATGCTCGTGCTCTTTTTTTAAAAATGCGGTGGGTCACTTGTTTGAGAAAGAGCAACACTGCTGTATCCCTACTTCATAAGTTATGAGATTGATTGTATAGAATCCAAGCCAGTCATAGGGTTATAAGAACTTAAGAAGAGAAACAATCTACATTAGTTATACAATTGTACTATTATAGAAATAATCACACAAAATCAGAACCCATTGGAAAGAAGGAAAACAAAAAAACTAAGGCCTCGTTCTCTTTACTGTTTTCGGTTTTCCATTTTCCAAAACACCGAAAACGCGTTCTCCTCCTCGTTTTTAAAAATGAATTTTAGAAAACAGAAACAAAATTTGTACTGAAAACTGAAAATGAGGAACACCATGTTTTGGATGTTTTCAGTAGAAAACCTCTATATATATATATATATATATATATATATATATCTCTCTCTCTCTCTCTCTCTCTCTCTGGTTTTCAATTTCTTCTACTCTACACCCACGTCTCCCACGGCCTCCATAAGGAGCTTTCCGACGCCGGTCCACCTTCGATTTCCCAATTTCTTCATGCCCTTCATGTGTGCATTTATCTCATATTTAGGATAGTATTGAGTCGTTGTGAACTGGAAATGGGTTTTCTGATTTATGTTCAAGAATTGAATCTTGAAATGGGTAAATACTGGATCTTTGGGATGGCTTTGAATAACTAGTGAGTATATATCTTCTATTCTGCTCTTTTTTTAAAATTTTTTTTTACCATTTGTTCTAGATTTTATGTAAGTGTCTGGGTTATTTGAGATTATTGGTTGAAGCATTTGGTTATTTGAGGTTTTTGGTTGGTGGGGGTAGGTGAATGGGTTGTGTGACAATTATGTTACTGTGTTCAATGTATTAATTATCGAGGACATTTGGATCTCTTTTCCAGATTTAGATAAGGTATGAGATAGAACTTACCTGTAATGTAGAATCCAGTAAGTTGTTGTAGTAGAAATTGAAGCTGGGAAAAAATTATGTTAATTCGTTAGCCGATGAAAAAACTAGTTGGTTTACGTGATTCGGGATGTGTGATGGGTGATGCTCAAAGTGATATTGAAGTTTGATTGATTCAAGCACTGAAACAAATTTTACATCACTTAGACACACACTTGGTTCAAGCACTGCAACAAATTCAGAGCTCTAACCATGTTTCTATAAAGCATTATAATGCAGGATGCAATAGGAGAATTATAGAAGAAGGGAAAAGGAGAGGAGAAAGGAGGGGGAAAAGAGAAGAAGAGGTTGAGATGGAAATTGGGGGTTCAATTGTGAAGTTTTATGAGGAAATTTTGCATTCATTGTACTGTCTTCATTCGTCCTACGCTCTAGTGCAAACCACAAAAGCACTTTGAGAATTGGATCGACATGCTTCTCCTTGCACAAATGGTAACTGTAATTTGCAAGATGGCCCCTGGAATTGGAGGTTTTGGTGGGCTCGTTCCCTTAGGTATAACAGTCTTCATTCATTTACAATTTTTATAGCCTATGATATACAGTGTTGATGGTGTTATTTTAGAGTATTTTTTAAGTTGTCATTCTGCTTACACGTCTAGAATTATGAATATTTGCTGAGTCTGAGATATTTGTTTATTAATCAACCTTTAGAACATTAAATTATTGATGTCATGTAATCTTTGGTGAGTATCATAAACATAAACCTAGAGGTGAGACTGTAGAGTGGATGCTCAAGGTTATTGAATATTACTCTATTTCAGCTTTCACCGTGGTTCTTTCAGTTAACTATTTGGATAAGTTCTCTGTGGATTTTAGTCTCACAATGAGAAGCCATGGAGAACTCAACTAGCAGCTATGGCTTGTCTTTCTTTGGCTGCAAAAGTAAAGGAGACTCAAGTGCCTCTCCTTTTAGACTTCCAAGTAAGTAAAATTCAAAATTGTGATGGATCTCTTCTTCTGTAAAAAGGTTAGATGATTTATAATGGAATGTTGTTGTAAATAGGTGGAAGAGTTTGAGGCAAAAACTATTCAAAGAATGGAGATTTTAGTACTGTCTACACTGCAGTGGAAGATGAATCCAGTGACACCACTTTCGTTTCTTGATTACATTGCAAGGAGGCTGGGATTGAAGAGCAATTTGTTCTGTGAATTTCTCAGGAGATGCGAGTGCTTGCTTCTGTCAATCAATGCTGGTAAGCCTTTTTCTCAATATTGTCAAAGTTTCCCTTTTGGGCTTCTTTACTCATTCTCTTATTCTTCTGTTATATCAATTGCAGATTATAGATTCATGCGTTATCTGCCTTCTACACTAGCCAATGCCACAATGATGTACGTTTTCAGTAGCTTAGAGTACCAAGGATTCAGCTCCATTCATTAAACAAAAGAAACTTTGGATCATTGCCAGGCAGTCCCAAAGGGGTTGTGGATGTTTCATTTAGCTTTGATAGCTCAAACGATTCATGGGCAATGTGTTCTTCAGTAGCAACATCAGTTTCTTCCTCATCATTTCTCAAAATGAGAGGGAAAAAGCTGGCAGTGAGCACAATGATCTCAACCGCCTTGGAGGTTGAGTGTTGTACTCGTTTATGCCCTCATGAGAACAAAAATATTCATGTAAGGATTCAATAGTTGGAATAATAGTGGTGGGTCATGGCTGTTGATGTTCAATGGGTCAAAGTAGATATCTAGCGTACTGCATATTTATTCCTCTTTTAATCATTTGGCAATTTTTTTGTTTATTCATGTAAAAATGTTTTATATATTTTGTTAATTCGTTGAATTAATTGTAATGGTCCTTATTTATTTGTAAAATACTTTGTTTTGCTTGTTATGTTACCATTTGTTTAGTTTAAGTTGCACATAAAAGTGAAAAATGGTTTCCTTGTCTGAAATAAAATAGTTCGAAAAATTTGTTATCTTTGTATGAAAAATGTGATGAAAATAACATATGTATTTTTTTTTTTGTTCTGGACACAGAAATAATACAAAGCATTTGAATTGGACGAGAAGATTTTAGCAATGTTGCCTCGTTAATTTTTTCTCCAATCGATTAACATTAAACTATTAAAATTTATTGAATAAAATATTATAAAAAAAATTCTCAAAATCTCAAAGTAAACACATTTTCAAGTTTTCTATTTTAAGAAACAGTTTTTCAAAATGACAAAGAGAACGAGTTTTCAATAATTCCAAAATAGACACTCAAAACAGAAAACCTAAAATGAATTCAAAACTCAAAACTCAAAATACAAAACTGAAACACAAAGAGAACGGCCCCTAAGCAATGCTACTGTCAAAACGAGGTGCTAAAAGTGTGAGGATTCTAAAACGGTTACACAAATTGACAATTGATCTCATTTAATGTCATTCGTATCAAACTACCTTTGAACCAAGAAAGATCAATTCCATTAAAGACCGGGCCATCGGTAGAGATATCCAAATTACGGCGTGGAGATCACCATTAGTTATAGAGGCAACATTTGATTTGGGTGCAGTACAATAAGTAAATTGAACATAAAATTTTCTTGCGCGCTTCCATCAACAGGAGAAGATTTACATGCACAAAACTCGTATGACAGATGTATGCACAATGCACTATCAATCCGATTTGCATACACTGTGATATTAATTTGAACACTTTGGGCCTTGGGGTAAAATAAAATTAAAATCTGGATATGTTGTATCTACAAGTAAAATTTCTCGCTATCAGTAGGACAAAACCATCACCAATCATGTTCAGAGTACAAACGTACACAAGGATTATAATGGCAATTCACCACTGTCTGAAATGATTACTTGGCTTTTGGGCATTCCATCTTGTCTGCCTTGGGCTTCAATCTTGTACACAACATCCATCCCTGAAAGCACTTCGCCAAAGACAACGTGATGACCGTCCAACCTTGACAACATAAATTGATTACATGAACAAAAATCTTGATGAATGTGTTCAAGAAGCTTACATGCACTAAAAAGAATTGGATGAGAAATAATTCAAATATATGCGTTAAGCAAGAAATGAAACAAAATTAGTAAGGGATGAATATTCAAGTTGATAGCAACAAGGCAGTTGACATTCATTTTTTAAAATTTACATGTTCAACATTGTGATCTCATTCATGATCCATTGTTTATCAGGATCTTGTTTGTGTAACCCAATATTTGCATTTTTGAAACTCCATAGCTACTATGCTGAGTTTTCTGCACGAATTGAGAAGACGAATAAATAGTTACCAACTCGTTTTCACTACTGTGATGAAGAATTGAGATCCATTAGTATCTCGTCCGGAATTTGCCATCGAGAGAAATCCTGTGGCCAAACAAAAATGTGTTTCGATATCACATAAAAATAGTTTGCAAGGCTTGAACTTCTGTTAATATATATGTCTCACTTGCTGCAGATTATTTCGAATTGAGAGAGAAGAAGAGAGATTAGGGCTAGTGGAGGGTTTTCTTTTGGAGAGAGAATTATGAATCATAGCTTTAGGTATTACACTATTTTTGGTAAGAGTATAAGAGATATTTTGTACACATCGTTTTGGGTAACATCACCAGGATTCAACACGTGGCACGATAAACCGGCTCTTTTATATGGTTAGGATTTGGTAACTACTAGTGCAAAATGGTGCATCAGTTAATGAGAAAACAATTCATTCCCATAAAAGCAAGAGCACTTACCAGGACCAGTGTGCTTTAGTTTGAAGTTCTCGTCAGGGAAACTACCACCAAAAATTGATTCGCCACCTCTTCCATCTCCACGGGTAAAGTCACCTCCCTGGATCATAAAGCTTGGTATGATCCTGTGGAATGCGCTCCCTTTATAGTGAAGAGGCTTCCCACTTGTTCCAGTTCCTTTTTCCCCTGAGATAAGTAAAATTACTACACATTAAAAAAGGAATGTGAAAGTCAAAATCTCATCTTTTGTGACTTGAACCACACAGCAAAATGGGCAGAGCTAGTTTACTTCTGCACATAACCTATCCGATCTCATACTCAAGGAAATTTGTTCAAATGGACATGAAAAAAGATCGCTTCGGCCATATTCATATCCAAATTAATCTCTAGAAAAAGGAAAACATGAAGGAAATTAATAAGATCCTTAGGAGCAAAGTTTTCAATAGTTGGTGATAAATTTGTTTTGGGACACCCAACTTTGAGAGTTCGCCTCAAGCCCCGAAATCACAGGACCGGCCCGGGTGATGCAATGTAGTTTGGTTGTTCATGTGAGAAAACTGTTATAAAAGTTATTTCGGATGTAATGTGAATCCATGTCACTGAGAAAGCTCTGAGGGGCTGTTTAAAGGAAGAATCTATCCGCAGGTAGAGCACCAACGGAAGTTCACCTCATTGCATACTGTAGACAATTTGAAAGGAGAGGCCTTGGAGAAATTTTGAAGGCTTTGTTAATCTCTTAGGCCATATTCATATCCAAATTAATCTCTAGAAAAACGGAAAACATGAAGGAAATTCATAAGATCCGCAGGAGCAAAGTTTTCAATAGTTGGTGATAAATGTGTAGAAAGGGCGGAAATAATGAACATCACTTAGCCTCCGATCAAACTCCATTTTCAACCAATACATTCCAATGGAGCCATAAGTATTATTCACTTATCTACCCCTAATTTCTATTTTTTTTTATAAATTAAACCATTTATAAATTATTTCCAAAAGGAGCTTAGTGATGCAATGTAGCTTGGTTGTTCATGTGATAAAACTGTTATAAAACTTATTTTGGATGTAATTGGAATCCATGTCACCGAGAAAGCTCTGAGAAGCTGTTGAAAAGGGAAGGCAAAATCTATCTGCAGGTAGAACACCAATGGAAGTTCACCTCATTGCATACTGTAGACAAAGGAGAGGCCTTGGAGAAATTTTGAAGGCTTTGTTAATCTCTATGTAAGCTGAAAAAAGCAGTTTCTAATTGTTATTTCTTTGGAGCAATCAATCCATTTTTTGTTAAATAGATCCTTAAAAAGGAATGTTGTGCAAAGCAACATAAGTTACTATGCCCCTGTTTGGCACCCATTCTCATTTTTTTCTCTTTCTTCATTTCAACCACACATTCTCCGAATAAAATAATATTACACACAAATCTAAAACTTTTTATAACTTTTCCACCACACATTCTCTCATCAATCACTATTCCAAAAATTCTATTTTCCAAAATATGGGTGTCAAACACCCTCTATATACTCACAAGAATTTTGAGAATTACGGTATCCAACCAATACTAGTTCGGATGGAAAACTCACTTCTATGTGTAAAAAAAAGGTAAAAAGAAAGAATCTTTTAAGCAAAAGACATTAGCCAAGCTCCTCCATGGGAATTTTCAGGAAAGGGGGTAAGGATTATATCATAATCTCATTGTGGAATCCTTGATGTATAATTTGCTTAAGAATCTTAACTTGGCTGTATGTTATGTCATTAGCAGAAATAAAAATAATAAAAGAGAGAAATCGTTGGCTACCTGTGCAAAGAGCCCGAAAATTTTCTGCAGCATGAAATATATAGTAAGCCAAAATTCATTTTGTAAGATCAAGTATGATGGATACTAGAAGGTTGAGAAATTTTATGTGCTTCACTCAATAGAGTACCTGCTGTCTTTGGTACTGTTTTCCCGTATAGGCCCATGACAATACGCCCTAAAAAAGTCACATTGTTTGGTTATATTTTATTCAAGATGACGTCAAAAGAAATCACAAATATTTGATCCATCCATGCACATAAACCAGCAAGTTATTAAAAAGGTACATTTGCCCACTTGATATCAATACATATCAGCAATCAGGGAAATGATATGGATCCTGTGTTTCAACAATGCTATGGAAAAGTTCAACTTTCGACTACATGCTATTCTTGCAGCATAAATGCCATTCATCATTTGATTTTAACTCAGGTATATCAAGCAAATAGAATATGTTTGAGTACATATTATTATCTTAAATGTGACGATAAATGTGTGATCTATACATTTTAAGTCAGCTAAATATTAGTAGTGTCATGGATCCAAAAGAGGATTGTTTTCCATTCCTATAACAGACTATAATTCAAATTCCCTGAGCTGAGCAAAACAATTTATGACATGCCTAGTTACAAATAGCCTTAGGTGAGTTAATTTAGATCCTACTTGTGCAAATCAATTCTAACTCCAACGCACCCTAGCATAGATCTGAGGCTCAGGGTACCAAAACCGCATCAGAAATAACCAAGCTGAAGTTCTTCCAGTGCTTGGGTTCCCCGTGTCCAACCCATGTCTATGCTATTAGTGCATGATGTGCACCGAAATGCACAAACCTACTCATCAATTGACATTGTTTCACAAAAGAGAGTCCATATCAACTATGAAACTGAAAGAAGTTCGAATTTATCCCCTTGAATCCTCAAAACATGGGTACAAATACTGCTTACCAATGGGTTTTCCATCAATTTCAATGTCAAAGTAAACTTTGTGAGTCACTTCTACATCCTTCGAGGTTTTCACCTACATCAGTTAATTATAGCACAAAATGACTACATGGGAAACAAAAAATTATAGATCAAAATAATTTTTCAAAAATTCAAACCTCTTGATTAAGCTTGCTATCTGAAATCAATTTTTTGTCAGATGAAAATCCTGCATCTGTTAACCGATTCTGAAATCCAGACGGAATTAATCGCCCGATAATAAACCCCACTAATTTCGCATAAAAAACTTAAAACAAATATTTTACCAGAATGAGAGCAAGAGTTCCAAATAGAACCGCAACCCAGAGAAGTACTACCAGAATCAATCTGTTTCTGTTGGTCATCTCAATGGCGGAGCAAATCTTCTGTTTTTTTAGGGCTTTTGATTTTTATTGTTTTGATCTGCAAAAAATTGCCATTTTATAGTTTCGTAGAAAGCTAAGCGTATTAATTATAGAACTTAAAAATAAAATGTGGTTCGTGTTATAAAAGTGAGAAAAAGAAGGAGAGAGAATGAGAGTCAATAAAGTTGTGTATTTAATTGAGAATCAAGATCAATATTTAAAGGTTTAAAATGAGAGTTATAGTTGGAATGAAATACACATTCTGAACTAGATAAGAGTCATTTATGTATCATTATAATATTATAAAATAATCATCAATAATTATTTCATTATTTTACAACACTCCCCATTTGAGGATTATTTGTACAATAACTGTTTCGTTAAAACATTTTTTGATAAAAACTCAATGGGACAAAAAAATCAAATGAATGAAAAAGAATACAGTTATTTTGGAGTATAAAAATGTTGCCTCGTTAAAACCTTGTTAGGAAAATCCAGTGGGATAAAACCTAAGCGAAGGAAAAAAAGTACAGCTACTCCCCCTGATGTTGATCACTGAAAATCTTTGAGTCGATACATTCCAATCTTTTGAACCAATTTCTTGAATGTAAATGTTGGCAGTGCTTTTATAAATAAATCAGCCACATTGTCACTTAAACGAATTTGTTGAATATTGATGTCGCCATTTTTCTAAAGCTCATGTGTATGAAAGAATTTTGGAGAAATATGTTTCGTCCTATCACCTTTGATGTAACTTTCTTTTAGTTGTGCAATATAAGTAGCATTATATTCATACAAAATTGTTTAACAATATTTTATTGAAACTAATCCACACGATACTTGGGTATGATGGGTCATGTTCTTCAACCATACACATTCTCGGCATGTTTCATGAATTGCAATAATTTCAGAATGATTTGAGGATATTGTTGTTAATGATTATTTCACAGATCTCCATGATATAGTTGTTCCTCCACATGTAAACACGTATCCTGTTTGTGATTTAGTTTTATGTGGGTCAAAGAGATAACCTGCATCTACATATCCCATTAAAGCAGATCCTGACTTTTGAGAATAAAATAATCTCAAATCAATAGTACCCTTTAGGTAACGAAAAATATGTTTAACACTATTCCAATGTCTTTGTGTTGGTGTAAAGATATATCTTGCAATGAGATTTACAAAAAAATTTATGTCGGTCAAGTACAATTTGTAAGATAAGTTAATGCTCCAATTGCACTAAGATTCGGTACTTCAGGACCAATAATCTTTTCTCCATCTTCAAGTGGACGAAAATGATCATTTTTTACATCAAGTGATCGAACAACCATAGGTGATGCTAATAGATGTGCATTATTCATATAAATCGTTTTAAATTTTTTTATGTATATGTAGATTAATGAACAAATAATCCTTCTAAGATATGTTTAATTTGCAATCCGAGACAGAATTTAGTTTTTCTCAAATCTTTCATCTCAATTTTATTTTTCAAATAATCAGCAGTTTTATTGAGCTCTTCAGAAGTTCCAATTAAATTTAAGTCATCAACATAAAATGCCACAATTGCAAATCCAATATTTGCTTTCTTTATGAAAACGCATGGACAGACATCATCATTTTTATAACATTCCTTCAACAAATATTCGCTAAGATGATTATAGCACATGCTTCCGAATTGTTTCAATTCATATAATGATCTTTGCAATTTAATTGAGAACATGATTCTCGGGCATGTATCATTTATTTCACGCACTTTAAGTCCTTTTGGGACTTTCATATATATGTCACTATCAAGTAAACCATACAAATAGTCAGTCACTACATCCATAAAGCGCATATCTAACTTTTGTGACACAGTCAAACTAATTAAGAATCTAAAAGTGATGGTGTCCATTACAGGAGAATATGTTTCCTCATAATCAATTCCTGGTATTTGTGAAAAACCTTGAGCTACGAGTCGGGTATTGTATCTTGTAATTTCATTGTTTTCATTTCTCTTTCGTACAAAAACTCATTTGTATCTAACTGGGATTACATTTTCAGGTGTTCGAACTACAGGTCCAAACACTTTCCGTTTCTCTAAGGAATTCTATTCCGCCTGTATGGCTTCTTTCTACTTTGACCAATCATTTCTATTTTGACATCTTTAACATGCAGTGATTTATGATCATCATTTTGCATAATACCAAGAACCACGTTAAAGACAAATATATTGTCTATAACATCATGATTCTGCTCCAATAATTTATGAGATAACATGTAATTTATTGAAATCTCATTATTTTCGGACACTTGTGATTTTTCAGGAACCATATTTTCAATATTTGATTGATCAATTTTCTCTAATGTTACTTCTTCTGAAGTTTTTGGTTAGTTTTTCTCTCGTACTTTTCTTTTTTGAGGTACAAAGTCGTTTGAACCAACTGATCGACCACGCTTCTGGCATATTTGAGATTCATTTGCGACAGCAAATTGTCCTACAGGGACATCAATTTTTGCTGGAATATTTTCTACTCGTATATATGACTTTGTCACTTTTCTCGTGTCAACAAATGCATCTGATAATTGATTTGAAACATTTTGCAAATTAATGATTTTTCAACTTCTTACTCACATTTGATTGCTACATGAATCAAAATGAGATATGGTTGTTTCATTCCAAGAAATTTTACTTTATTTATCAGGATGTAGTTTTTCCCTCACAAAGTTGGGAAAGTCATTTTATCAAAATGACAATCTACAAAACCTGTAGTAAATAAATAACCCGTTAATGGTTCGAGATACCTAATAATAGATGGTGAATCAAAACCCACATAAATCCTAAATCTTCATTGGGGACCCATTTTAGTCCGTTGTGGGGGTGAAATAGGGACTTGAACAATACAACCAAAAACCCACAGGTGAGAAATATTAGGTTCATGACCAAATGCTAGTTGCAAAGGTGAATATTGATAATATGCCGTTGGTCTGATTCAATAACACAGCATGCAATATGGCATGACTCCAAACAGAAGTTGGGAGTTTTGTTTTCATAATTAATGGTCTAGCAATAAGTTGTAGACGTTTAATAAATGATTCCGCCAAACCATTTTTGCGTATGGACATGCGCAACCGAATGTTCAACAATAATCTCAATTGACATGCAATAATCATCAAATGCTTGTGATCTAAATTCACCGGCATTGTCAAGACAAATAGTCTTGTTTGAGTAATCGAGGAATTGCGCACGTAATTATATGATTTAAGCAAGTAGTCTAGAAAAAACTACATTCCTAGTAGAAAAGTAGGCAAACATGTGACAATCTAGTAGAAGAATCAATTAATACCATAAAATAATGAAATGGTCCACATGATGGGTGCATTGACCCACATATATCTCCATGAATCCTTTCCAATAAAGTTGGAGATTCAATATTGACATTTGTAGCACAAGGTCTCATGACTAACTTGTCTTGCAAACAAGCCACACATGGATAATCATTAGGTAAAAGAGTCTTCTAGTTCTTTAAAGGATGTCCATGTAAGTTATTTATTATTCGACACATCATTATAGTTCCAGATGTCCAAGTCGATCATGCCAAAGTATAAATTTTTTTGGATCAACGAACTTCTGGTTTGTGATAATATTTGATTCAACCATTTTTATAAATGTATAATACATGCCGATGAGAGTGTATAAAGTTTTTCTTTTATCTGCTTCTGGTCAAATACAAAAGAAGTTATACAAATATATTCAACATTATTTTCTTGCATCGTCTCAATGTGATATTCATTGCAACTGATATCTTTAAAACTAAGCAAATCTCTTTTAGATTTACTTGAATAAAATGCATCATCAATATATAATTTTGTATTATTTGGAAAAATAATACAAGCTCTTCCGGAGCCTTCAACGAAATTTGATGCACCTAATATCGTATTAACATTATTTTCTGCTAATGTTAAGTCCAAAAAATATTTTTTGTTTTGAAGAATAGTATGTGTAGTTGCACTATCAATCAAACAAGTATCTTGACAATTTATCGTGAATCTATAAGAAAACAAATATATTTTAAAAAGACTTGAATTTAAATTTAAAAGAGTAAACATAATTTATTATTATGAAATTAATGATGCATACTAAAGTTTTAGTTTTCTTGCAAAAAATAAGAACATAATTTAAATTGAATTTCTAAAACAAAAGGAAATACTAGAAAGTAAATTAATCTATATCATCAATTACACCACCTCCAATCAAATGTCCAATATTTCCATTTGGATCGGCAAAGAAATCAGAGACATCCAAATGAGTAACATCAACTGGACCATCATAATCAGCAAAATTTGTCTCTACTTTTTCCTTTCCTTTGATTAATTTTTGGTAGAGATCCATAAAGTGTTTTGCCGAACAACAGGTACGTGCCCAATGCCCTTTCATTCCACATTTAAAGCAACTTTCTTCATGCTCCTTTTTGGATGTGTTACTTTCGTTTGCTTTGTGCCTTTTGAAATTATTGTCTTGTTGTTGATAATTTTGTTGATTATTTCGTCCATGATTTATTCCACGTGTACGTCCGCATCTGCGTCCACGTCCACATCCTTGTCTTGATATTGTATTTGCTTCAAACAATGCAGTACCATTTGCTTCAGGCAATGGTACAGAACCAGTTGGATGTAACCCATGATTTTTCATAAGCAGTTCATTATTTTGTTCAGCCGCAAGCAGACAAGATATGAGTTTGGGGTACCTTTTGAAACTACGCTCATGATATTGCTGCTGCGGAGCACATTCGAGGCGTGAAAGGTGGAAAAAGTTTTCTCCAGCATATCATCATTAGTGATTTTTTCTCCACACAATGTCAATTTTGAACATATTCTGAATAGTTCAGAACTGTACTCACTAATAGTTTTGAAATCTTGTAAACGAAGATGCATCCACTCATAGCGGGCTTTGGGAGGACGATGATCAAATATTTCAGTTAATTTTTTTCCAAAGAACATATGAATCTTTTTCAGTGAGATATTCAATTTTCAATCCATCGTGAAGATGATGACGAAGGAAGATGAGTGCTTTTGCACGATCCCGCAGGGATTCTTTGTTTCTTTCTTTTATCGTCTCTCCCGAATCTTTTGAGACAAGATGGATATCAACATTGAGTACCAATGACAAATAGTTTTTCCCAGATATATCAAGTGCAGCAAGCTCAAGTTTTGTAATGTTTGCCATTTGATTAACTACACAATAAAGCATAAGACAATACAATTAGTTTCAAATAATATGATTAAATATCAATATTCAATATCAATATGACATAAGTTACGTGTTTTTCTTCCAGAATAAACACTAATTTAAAATAGTATGTTTTTCGAAACATGTGCTATTTCAGGAGCACGTTGTATTTTAATATTATTTCTTTAAGAGCAATATGTCAATATTCTTCTGGAATATTGAAAAATATAATTTATATTTTTTCAGGAGCAAGTAATATTCTTCTGGAATATTAATTGTAATGTTGTGCTACTTCAGGGGCAACAACATAATAATTTATCTTTTTGAATTTATGAAAGAACATTTAAAATATCTAATCAAGTAAAAAATATTAAATACCATACAAATAAGAATTGATCAAAGAAAAGAATAAACAAGAATGGAATAAATTATAAATTAGAAACTGATTGCATCGAATTGGAGCATGAAAATTATGATTATGGTGGTAGACAATTGATAGAATTGTTACAAATTCAATAATAACAATATTGGCAAAATAGACAAAGTGTAAAACCATTATGGGATTGTACGTGTTGGCAGAAGTAAAGGAACAACTGAATTAGCAAAAGTAAAGAAACAAATTGAGATGTTTCACGAATATTTTATGAGAAATTGGCAGATCCATTATGGGAAAAAGTACTCAATTGGCTGAGAACTCAATTGGTACACCTGATAACGTGTTAGCAGAGAGCTTAATTAGCATAACCATTATGGTTTCCACACTATAATGTTTTAATATGATTGGGACGTGAGACTTGCAAAATATGCTTGAAACCATAAATCAGATTCAGGTGAATTGATGCGCGCGCGCGCACACACACATATATATAAAGAATTTACGTGTTATCAAATTAATTTTGGTACATGTGAGAGATGATTATGTTTAAAAAGATTATTACCTTCATTAATTTTTTTGAAAAATTAAGCTTTCGTGCGGATAACATGTTATAAAAGAGAGAGAGAAAAAAAAAGAAGAGATAAGGAAAGTCAATAGATTTTTATGTATTTTATTGAAAATCAATACCAGTATTTATAGGGTCTAAAATGAGAGCTACAGTTGGAATGAAATATACCTTCTGAACTAGATAACACGTATCTATGTATCATGATAATATTAAATAATCATCAATAATTATCTCATTATTTTACAATAGTTAGTGCTTACTCTTTAAAATTATTTATTTTGCCTTCGTGACTGGATAGAGAGATATAGATTATTTTTTTTAAAAAAATAATTGATTTCTATTTTCCACCTAAGAATTGATAGGATTTGCATATTATTCTAAGAAAGATGCTTAATATTTGGTACAAATAGATAAATCCTTATTCTAATAGTGAACTTCCTTATTATTCGGTGAAATACTTGGAATAAGATTAAGGGAATTTTGCATCGATGTCCATACAACAAAAATGGATGAAAATTTTGTCAAATTTTGAAAATGGACTCAAAAATGTCTTTTTGGGATGCAAAAAGTCATATCTACCCTTGTAATTACGTTTTTGTTTGGATTTAATGCTCAATTAATACTAGGATTTGATATTTGGTTTGCCGAAGAAGATACTCATGAATCTAGTAATTATACAATGGATAATACAATTGTTAACTAAAAAAATATTTCCTAACATTTTTTTAGAAGATTAAGTGACATTTTCTCTCAAAAAATATTAATTTAATACTGCTTCATCATTGAAATATCAAGCTTGAAATATAGTTGATTCATCTTCCATTTTGAGGTTAACATTTACAATTTTTTGAATGTTTTCATTTTATAATTTACTATTTTGAAGCCCTTGTTTGGTACACATTAAAATTTTCTTTCTCGTTATTCTACTCATTTTCAACAATATATTCTTCAATAAAATAATATTTTTCATCATATCAATAACTTTTCCTTATTTTTCAACCATACATTCTCCATCAATCTACTATTCTAAAATACATTATTCCAAAATAATGTTGCTCAAACACACCCGAGATCTTAAACACAATATGCTCATATTACTTTGCAAATTATTATTCATTCATTCATTTTGTTTTGCTTTGTGAACTATTTTGACAAAATGTAGCTGCTTTAAAGCGTATGAAATGGAATATTTCCTATTTAGCTCCTATTTGGTACACATTCTTTTGAAATATATTATTTAAAAACTCATTTTCAACTACATATTCTTCAATAAAATAATATTTTACAACAAATCAATAATTTTTTCTTACTTTTTAACCATATGTTTCTCATAGTATCACTATTTAAAATACATTATTTCCTCAATAATATCCATTAAAAACACCCTTAATATAACACTGTGTAAATTCTTTTTCAAGGTTGATCATTAGTAGTTGAGCATTGATGAATACACTTGATATTTCATAAAGAATGTTTTACCATCATACACCTTAAATGCGATCTTGACATTTTCTAACTATTGGGATAGGTATCGTGACTTTTCATGTAATCAATTTGCAATTATTCAGTAGAATTTATTCATAGGTGACTCATCTATGCATTTAAAATTGGATATATTGTACAGAATGCTCACTATTTAGTTTGCTTAATTTCAAATACGAGTGTCAAATTTGAGATTCCATAGTCTTCCAAAACAATAAAAAGCGTTTAGTATAGACAGTTGAACTGTAGGTCTCGACAATTTTTTATTGACTTTCGACAATATTTCTTGCGTGTACTAAACTACACCAATCCGAGCCAATTAGTTGGACACTCAATTTTTGGGTTCGCATAAAGAACATTATTAAAAAACATAACATAAATTGAACATATTTGATCACGTTAAATATGTTTCATCTACATCAACTGTTATCCATATTTAACATGCCAATATCGTTATCTTCTGTTTCATTGTTGAAGCTAAAGACAATAATATCATATAGTAGAACATTTGGAATGTAGTAATCATTATTAGAATCGTCTTCATGAGGAAGCATGTAGACGAACATGTTCTCATTCTGTAATGGAAAGGATGCGAAGGAAACCTTGTTTAAGTGCGGGAAATAAACCAGTGAAAGGATTCTCCGACTAGTAGGCTCATCCATATCATCATCGTCTGAATCAATTACGATGTTGAACAAATGGGCATTCAAGAAGGGATATGGTGATACTCTAAAATGTTGTATGCAAATTGTTCTTTCAGGTGAAGTGTAGAAATATGTTAGAAATTGTAGGCTCATGATGGAAAATTACACCGCAAATTTGTTTTAATGTATTACAGTACACGATTGTTTGCAAGTATTGTGTTCTGTTTATCAACTTTTCTTGTTAATTTCATTAATTGTACATTCTTTTGGTGCATCCTTTTTATCGACAAGTTTCAGTAATTCATTTTCGTTAATTGATATCGAATTTTAATATGGCATTAGTGGTAGTATCATTGATCATCCAATTTATTTGCAATCGGTTCCTTTTAAATGATATCTCGTTAGTTCAACCTGCTACACAATAAAATGTATTTTCACACATAGGAGTTAGAAATCCATCTGCAACTCCATTAACATGATCAAATCCCAACTTCAGATGTTGATTTAACATACAATAAATTCGTACGACACATAGTAAAGCAAATCAAAGACATTTTCATTTTATTATAATGTCGAGACATTCAGTAACCATATGTTTTGAATGACAGATTTTCTCGATAAATGATTCGTCCGTACTTTAAATAGCTCTTTAGATGCAAACATGAATAAGATGTTTCAATCCACAATGACCATAGAATGAATCACATTGCAACAAATTGAATCAACCATAGAATGAAACACATTACCTAAGCCGTGAATCAACAAATTGAATCACATTGCCACAAATTAAAACAACATATCAATCCACAAATTCAACCTACATTGCTAAACTTACAATGGACACTTATAGTGTAATAAACTACGATGAACATGTATACTCAAACAAACCACAAATTCCACCTACATTCCAAGCATACCATCATAAAGTTCCAATGAAATCCCATACAAGAACTCAATTCACGAGAAAATAAACCACAATGGACACGTATATTCTAATTTTGTGGCAAACCCACAATCTATTAGAGGCAAAAATATTAGAATTCTAGCCTTAATATTAGAATACTCATTTGAGCTTTTTAAATCTATCAATATGATATTATATCATGTATCTGCTATAGACATTATTTATTTTGCGTTCGTGATTGGGGAGAGAGATATAGATTATTTTTTAAAATAAAATAATTGATATCTATTTTCCACATTTGCATACTATTCTAATAGTGAACTTCCTTATTATTCAATTAAATACTTGGAATAAGATTAAGAGAATTTGCATAGATGTCCATACAACAAAAATGGACAAAAAAATTGTCAATTTTTTAAATTGGGCTCAAAAATGTCTTTTTTGGATGCGAAAAGTCCTATTGACCCTTGTAATTACGTTTTTGCATGCATTTAATGATAGGATTTGATATTTGGCCCTTGTTTGATCCCCATTTTTTTAAAAATATATTTTTCCCTCTCTTATTTTTAATTAGACAGTTTTCAATAAAACAATATAATACGTAACCCAAAAACTTTTCCTTCATTTTTAACCACATATTCTCCATCAAGCAACCGTTCCCAAATGTATTCTAAACCAAAAATGGGATTCAAACAAGCCTTTGGTTTGTTGAAGAAGATACTCATGAATCTAGTAATTATACAATGTATAATACTATTGTTAACGAAAGAAAATATTTCATAACATTATTTTTAGAAGATTAAGTGAATGTGAACTATTTTGACAAAATATAGTTGCTTCAAAGCATATAAGATTTTGGAATATTTCCTATTTAATATAGCATTGTGTAAATTCTTTGTCAATGTTGATCATTTAGTAGTTAATCATTGATGATTACACTTAATGTTTCATCAAGAATATTTTTCCACCATACACCTTAAATGTGATCTAGAAATTTCTTAAATATCAGGATAGGTATTGTGACTTTTCGTCTAATCGGTTTGCAACTATTCAGTAGAATTTATTCATAGGTGCCTCATCTATGCATTTAAAGTTCGATATATCAAATTTGTACAGAGTTCTTACCATTTTGTTTTAATTTCAAACATGAGTGTCAAATTTGAGATTCATTAGTCTTCCAAAAACAATACAAAGCGTTTAGTCTAGACATTTGAGCTGTAGGTCTCCACAATTTTTTATTGACTTTCGACAGTATGGCCTGCGTGTACTAAACTACACCAATCCGAGCCAATTAGTTGGACACTCAATTTTCAGGTTCACATAAACAACATAATTTAAAAACATAACATAAATTGATCATATCGGATTGCGTTAAATATTTTTCTTCATTCATTCATTCCTTTTTTTTAAAAAACTATTTTGACAAAATATAGTTGCTTCAAAGCATATAAGATTTTTGAATATTTCCTATTTAATATAGCATTGTGTAAATTCTTTGTCAAGGTTGATCATTTAATAGTTGAGCATTGATGAATACACTTAGAGCTTGTTTGTGAGGGATTTTTTGGGGGAATAATTGATTTTGAATAGTGATATGATGGGAAATGTGTGGTTGAAAAAGAAGAAAAAATTATTGATGTGATGGAAAATATTATTTTATTGAAGAATGTGTGGTTGAAAATGAGAATTGATTTACTGTAGAATTTGAAGAATCCGTACCAAACGAGCCTTTAATGTTTCATCAAGAATGTTTTTCCACCATACACCTTAAATGCGATCTCAACATTTCTTAAATATCATGATAGGTATTGTGACTTTTCGTCTGATCAGTTTGCAACTATTCGATATAATTTATTCACAGATGCCTCGTCTATGCATTTAAAGTTCGATATATCAAATTTTCACAGAGTTCTTGCCATTTCGTTTGCTTAATTTCAAACATGAGTGTCAAATTTGAGATTCCATAGTCTTCCAAAAACAATACAAAACATTTAGTCTAGACAGTTGAACTATAGTTCTATACAATTTTTATTGACTTTCGATAGTATGACTTGCGTGTACTAAACTACACCAATCTGAGCCAATTAGTTGGACACTTGATTTTCAGGTTCACATAAACAACATAATTTAAAAACATTAATAAATTGATCATATTGTATCACGTTAAATATTTTTCATCTACATCAAGTGTTATCCTTATTTAATATGTCACTACCATTATTTTCCATCTCATCGTTGAAGCTAAAGACAATAATATCATATGGTGTGAAATTTGGAATGTAGTAATCATTATTAGAGTTGTCTTCACAAGGGAATATGTAGACGAACATTTATCAACTTCCTCATTCTATAATGGAAAGGATGCGAAGGAAACCTCGTTCAAGTATAAGAAATAAATCGGTGAAGGGATTCTCCGACTAGTAGGTTGATCCATACAAATGGGCATTCAAGAAGGGATATGGTGATACTCTAAAATGTTGTATGCAAATTGTTCTTTCAGGTGAAGTGTAGAAATATGTTAGAAATTGTATGCTCATGATGAAAGACTAAACCTCAAATTTGTTTTAATGTAATACAGTACACAATTGTTTGCAATTATTGTGTTCGATTTATCAACTTTTCTTGTTAATTTCATTAATTGTAAATTTATTTGGTGCGACCTTTTATCGACAAGTTTCAGTAATTCATTTTCATTAATTGATATTGTTTTTTAATATGGCATTAGTGGTAGTATCATTGATCATCCAATTTATTTACAATCGATTCCTTATAAATGATATCTTGATAGTTCAACCTGCTACACAATAAAATGTCTTTTCACACATAGGAGTTCGAAATCCATCTGCAACTCCATTAACATGATCAAATCCCAACTTCAGATGTTGATTTAACATACAATAAATTTGTACGACACATAGTGAAGCAAATCAAAGACATTTTCATTTTATTATAATGTCGAGAAATTCAGTAACCATATGTTTCGAATGATAGATTTTCTCGATAGATGATTCGTCCGTACTTTAAAATAGCTCTTTAGATGCAAACATGAATAAGATATTTCAATCCACAATGACCATAGAATGAATCACATTGCAACAAATTGAATCAACCATTGAATGAAACACATTACCTAAGCCGTGAATCAACAAATTGAATCACATTGCCACAAATTAAAACAACATATCAATCCACAAATTCAACCTACATTGCTAAACTTACAATGGACATTTATAGTGTAATAAACTACGATGAACATGTATACTCTAATAAACCACAAATTCCACCTACATTCCAAGCATACCATCATAAAGTTCCAATGAAACCCCGTACAAGAACTCAATTCATGAGAAAAAAAACCACAATGGACATGTATATTCTAATTTTGAGGCAAACCCACCATCTATTAGTGGCGAAAATACAACATCCTAAAGAAATTATACATTTTTGGCAAAAAAATCCAACATTTTCGAATAATATTAAACCAAAACCCTAAATGGCTAAACTTTAGTTAATGGAACAGTGGGAGATGAACATACCTTGTGTTAGAAATGAGGAGAAAAATGAGCCAATTTCTTGTTGGAGTTGCTTTTGGGGTACAAACGTTTTTGCCCTCTTTTGATTTCGACTTATACTATGGAATGAAAAATCATTTAAGAAAAAAAGAAGTGGAAATAACTCCTAGTGGGTGTGGGTTACTGATCATAGAAATGTGGAACGATTACTATGGGGTGGGGAGTTTTACCAACGTCGGAGTGGCGTAATCTAGGTTTTATTTTTAAAGAAGAGGAAATTGCACCCCATGTCACCTTTTGGATTGTCATTTTAAAAAATGACACATTTTAAAAGATTTGTCACTTTTGGACTTTTTTGTCCCTCTAAAAAATTTAAATACTTTACACATCCTTAATTAAATTTGATTTGACTAATTAAAAAAAAGTACAAAAAGTGAAAAAACATCACATCAATCCTCCCCCACTTTCTAAGAGCCTGTTTGGTACGACTTAAAATCCAATTAAAATTGAAAATATGACCATTATTGGATCTCATTCGTCTAATAAAAATCAACAATAACGATTATATTTTCAATTTTAATCTGATTTTAATCTCTAACCTACGCCCTCTAAACCTATTTCCCAATTTTGTACGTATGCCCCATTTTGCAAACCCACTTTCTAAACCAAATTCGCACAAAACGGGGAAGAAGATGCACGCATCCATTTGAATTTGAAGATTTCTACCTGATGGTAACCACTTCTCTATCTCACGATCGATAATCAACACTCAGTCGGAGTACATTTCAAGTTCAATCTCCGACGACTCGTATTTTTCTCCTACTTCAAATTGAAGTAAATATCATTTTCTTTTTCTTTTAGATTTAAATATTTTGAATAACTTGTGCTTTATTTGGGTTATGGTTAGTTATGATTTTAAGTTGAGGGAAAAAATCGTATGTAGGGTTTCGATTTAATGAGTGACCATATTCAACTTCGTAAAAATTTGAGATTTTCAAGCATTTCCTATGTAATGATGAGTAGAACTTTTTAGTTTGTTTGATTTTTTTGGCTTATGGACAACCAAGATTTGTTCCTTTTTTATTTTCTGTTTTTATTCTTTGAACTAGATTTGTAACTAGGATTACTTTAGTATATGTGCTTTGCTAATGAAAACGCGAAAATAGATGAAAAATGTAGTGCAGTTTTATTTAGTGTATTACATTTAGGTTGCACTTGGAAGCAAGAATATAAGAAAAAATATTATGCTCTTGTTTAGTTTGGTTGTATGATTTTGATTATTTTACTTGGCTTGAAGCTCTATAGAGAATTTCTTTCCAAATATGTTATTGTTTGGAGATTATTGTTAAGCTAAATCCTTGTTGTGTTGTGTTATGAATATGGTTTTGAATTTGTATCAAGCTAGTCTCATTTTTTTAATTTCCGGATCAGCTTAGTTAATTTATTTGTAAGCTTGTCAATTTATCTATACATTTTGATAATTCTTTAATCGAGTCATTGGTTCAATTTTGGTTGAATAAGGAGTTATGCTTGTTCTGTAATTATATTTTCTCAAAAACTTAATTATTCGATTTATAAACACAATAATTGAAATTCATATGTTGGGATCTTTTTTATCTTTTACTGATAGTGATTTGTTGAATCGATTTATGATATATTCACGTACCATTCAAATGAATTTTTTGAGTTTAATTTAAATGTAGGCTGAATTTATGAGTTGATATATTTTTAAATTTGATGCAGTGTGGTTCAATTTGAGGATTCAAACACGCGATTCATGTTAGCATATGGAGAGTTTAAATTTAGTTCTTATGGAACCCATTTGTCAAGATAAACTGTCATTTTTGACAGTTATATTTTGTAATTCTCGACAATTGATTATTGTTTCTCCATGGTTATGATACAATGCCAAACTTGTTTAAGCTACTCTTCTACATGTATTATGAAGTAAATGTATTGCATATCATCCTTTGACCTTGGTATTTGTTCATGTTTCTGATTTTTGTAGATGAATTTCAAATGTGTACTAGTAGAACAGGAACATCTACATGCGCATATATTCCAGCACAATAATTTAAAGTTCATCAAGATGGTTCTTGATAAATTCGATTCGGGTCAGAAAATGGACTTCCAAAAATTCTTGTCTCGAGTTCTTGGAAAATTTGCCTGGCAATAAACATCTCATTTTTGCGTAGATGAACAAACTATGACGCCTTTGGAGGGATGTCTGAAGGGCACGTCAGCGCCGCCTTCTAGTGAAGGAAGATGTGCCATTAAATGCTATCAAGTTAGTATCATTTTTAAATTTTTTGGATCAGCTTAGTTATATTTATTTGTAAGCTTGTCCATTTATCTATACATGTTGATATTTTTTTAATCGAGTAATTGGTTCAATTTTGGATGAATAAGGAGTTATGCTTGTTTTGTGATTATATTTTCTCAAAATCTGATTATTCGATTTATAAATACAATAATTGAAATGCATATGTTGGGATCTTTTTTTATCTTTTACTAATAGTGATTTGTTGAATTGTTTTATGGTAGATTCACGTAGTGTTCGGATGAAATCTTTGAGTTTAATTTAAATATAGGCTAAATTTTTGAGTTGATATATTTTTAAATTTGATGTAGTGTGGTTCAATTTGAGGATTCCAACATTTGATTCATATTAGCATATGGAGAGTTCAAATGTAGTTCTTATGGAACCCATCTGCCAAGATAAACTGTCATTCTTGACAATTATGTTATGAAATTCTCGATAGTTGAGTATTGTTTCTCCATAGTTATGATACAATGTCAAACTTGTTTAAGTTGCTCTTCTACATGTAATACAAAGTAAATGTATTACATATCACCATTTGACCTTGGTATTTGTTCATGTTACTGATTTTTGTAAATGAATTTCAAATGTGTGCTAGCAAAATAGGAACATCTACATGCACACATATTCCAGCACAATAATTTGAAGTTCATCAAGATGGTTCTTGATAAATTCGATTTGGGTCAGAAAATGGACATCCAAAAATTCTTGTCTCGAGTTCCTGGAAAATTTGCCTGACAATAAACATCTTATTTTTGTATAGATGAACAAACTATGATGTTGTTGGAGGAGTGTTTGAAGGGCACATCAGCGCCGCCTTCTAGTGAAGGAGGAGGTGCCATTAAATGCTATCGATCTAATTGAAAACGAAGAAGTGGTGGTAATGAAAAAATGACGCTCGACGCAAATTCGAATATCATTTGTTTCTAACCTAACTCCATACGCTAGGAGTAGTAGAAAGAAAGGAAAAATGAAGTAATTGAAATTTATTGAATGGAAAATATTGTTGTCATTTTTAAATGGTTGAAAATAGTGGAACTTTGTAGGTTACGAAGCTTAAGGATCTAATCTTTCTACTTTGATGATGGAAAATATTGTATAACTTATTTTCATATATGTGTAGTTTATTTTGTAGTTTGCGAAAATATAGTTGTTTAGCCTATTGTGTAGCTTGATTGTGTAACTATTACTGATTGTGCATTATAATCATGGTTGAGTTTAGGTATATTCCCTCAAACAAATTGCTTATAAATAGCAATGAGTTTTATTGGAAACCCAGAGTCTTTACTTGATCCAGGATGTGTGATGTATATGCCATTCCGAAGTGATCTATTAATCTACTAATAAGTCGTTTCATGGCAGTTCCATCTATCACTTTATTGTGAAATACCAGATTGGCCCGTTCTGCCATAAGTACCTCCATATTCTGCTGAGTACGATTCGACAATGGGTTTGAGTCAGTGATTGGAAAACTTCCTTTTCTCGATCTTGATTCGCATAGAAATTCCGGAACTATGGGCCTAGTTGAATTGATGGTTCTATTTCAAAGTTTATTGTTCTAGTTTATAGTGGAAAAGCTTTATGCATGATAGGAATGTAAAATACATATTTTTTTCTCCTTATTTTATGCGCTCGTATGTTTATTTTGTGCTAAAATATACTCATTACGCTCATATTTTGATTTAGGCGACAATTCTATAGATATTGCTTAATTTGGAAGAAATAAATGAAAATTGACTAAATGGGAAGAAAGTAATAGTTCAGGGACTAAAGTGTAAATATTCTAAACTTGTTTTTAACCTTGTGATGAAGATTCGAGAATGTTATAGGCAAATTGGATGAAAAAGAAGTCAAATAGATGAAATACAATCAAAGTATTATCAAATATCAACTTCCAAGCTGAAAATGTTGCACCGGTTTTCAGCGTCATATTGAGACCAGATTTTGATATATCAAACGATCGAATTTGAAGATAGTCTCTAAAGCAAAGTTGTAGTCATTTGAGTTAGCATTTCAACGCATCTTGAATCGTCTCAATTGGATATCAGGAGAAGAAGATATGATCAAAATACTGAAAACCTGGGCAATCGCCCAGGTTGCCCAGTTATATTTGTTGTTCGCTCGCCCAACCATCAGAGTGATTAACATAGAAAAAAATAGCCTGGGCTACCACCCCATTTTGTACTGGGTGCCCAACCAAGCCAAATCGGGAAAAAATTATGGTTTCCAAATTTAAGTCAATTATCTATAGAAACAACTATAAATACATATTTTAAAACCCTAGAACACAACCAGAACGCAGAAAACGCCTCCCAACTTTATTCTTCTCTTAGATTCATGAATTGTAACTAAACTTTTACACTTGGTCGAAAGAGATTGAAGCCGCGGAACCATATATTGTGAGATCTAAATGATTTTTCTTAATTTTAATTCTTGTTTTTTAGTATTGAATATTCTTCTGCACTTATTTTCATAATTGTTATGTTTAATTGTTAGGAGGCCTACTAGTTTATTATTCATTGCAATCTACCGCTAAGTTAAATATCAAATCCGTAATTGTTTGATTCCTTTAACTTGTGAAGCACTAGGAATTGATGATTTTCTACAATAGAGGTTATTAAATCTTAAGAAGAATATTTAAATAGATTGAATGCAACTGCTGGTGTTTGTGTTATCTAGTTTATCAATTTCTCTATTGTGTAAAGCTGTTATTAAATTGAATCTTGAGCGCTGGTTTGAGGTTATTTAATAATTAGGATTAATTAGAACGCTGATTTCTAACTAACTAAAAATTAGGAGAGATAGGAAATTTTTTCCAACGGTGAATATTCAAAATATGAATTGAATTATCCTTATATCTATGATCAATTGTGGATTTTCGAAGGTGGATATTGATTTGGACCAATGTTGGTTTTTTGATTGTTTTCGTTAATTTAATTTTCATTGTTATTTATTGCGTCACTTATAATTATTTGCATACAAAAACCCTTCAATCATTGTACGAAGCATAAAATACTGAATTACACACTGTTCGTGGGACTGACCCTTACTTTCACTACTACATTAGTTTTAGAGGTTAAGGTATTACTTTTGGGTGTATGCGACAGCACACAAAATTTTGGTGTCGTTGCCGGGGAGTGGTGCTAATTTATTTTTGTACTTCTTAGTTGTTTATTTTATTTTGGAAAAAAATTATAATTTTCTAGGTTTTTAGGTATTTTATTATTTTTAGAAATTTTAGCATAGAATTTTATTTATCTTTCTTAATCTAGTTTTTTTTAAACTTATTTTTCATTTGTTCTGTTTGTTTATGTCCTCAACTCGATCTTCTAATTAAAGTGATTTGTAGTACGATCTAGAAATTTAGAGAACTTTGTGCAGGTTAAGGAGTAACATCCAACAAAATTTTGAGTTTGAAGGAGAAAGAACTATGACCAAAAATATGACTTTGAAGGAGCTTGCAGCCCCTACATTGAAACAACAACCTTTATGCATAACTTTTCCTCCTTTAGCTCAAATCTGGACTAATACACATTTTGCCTACTTTTCATGGTCTTGTAGGTGAAGATCCTCAAAACATTTGAAAGAGTTTCATGTGGTCTGCACGAGTATGAAACCCACGGGAGTCACCGAAGAACAAATCAATCTGAGAGCCTTTCTATTTTCTCTGAAGGATTCGGCTAAGGATTGACTCTATTATCTACTATCGGGAAACATTACCACATGTGAATTGTGATGGAATTGAGAGATTATTTCTAGAGAAATATTTTCCAACTTCAAGGGCAGCAAATATTAGAAAAGAAATTTGTGGTGTCAGACAAGATCACATAGAATCTCTACATGAGTACTGGGAACGGTTCAAGAAATTGTGTGCAAGTTGTCCTCATCATCAGATCAGTGAACAACTTTTCATCCAATACTTCTATGAAGGTCTTCAACCAACAGAAAGGAAAATGATTGACGCTACAAGTGGATGAGTTTTGGTTGATAAAACTCCCGAAGGAATGAAGAATTTAATTGCAAATATGGCAGTCAATTCTCAACAATTTGGCGCTAGATTTGATCCTCATTCTAGACAAGTTAACGAGGTAAATGTCTCATCCATTGAACAACAAATAGCGAATCTAACCACTCTTGTTCGTCAAATGGCTGTAGGTACTATGCAAACAGCGAAGGCATGTGGAGTTTGTTCATTGGTAGGCTATCCAACTGATGTGTCCAACACTTCAAGAAGAATCCGTTGAACATGTAAATAAAGCCGGTAGTTTTGCTGGACAACCACAGAAGAATTATGATCCCTATTCAAACACGTACAATCAAGGATGGAGGGATCATCCAAATCTTAGCTATGGGAATCGACAAGTGAATCAACCTATGAATCAGAATCGATAGAATTTTCAGCAATATAATCAGTCATACCCTCCTAGACAACAATATGGCCAAACTTCTAACTCTGTTGTATTTTTAGAGGATATTGTTAAATCTCTTGTCACTAACACTTTGCAATTTCAACAGAAGACCAGGGCTAGCATTCAATGTTTGGAGAATCAAATAGGTCAAGTAGCTAATGCGGTCAGTCGGCTAGAGGTGCAAAGTTCGGGGAAGCTACCCTCTCAAACAATGGTGCATCCAAAAGAAAATGTGAGCGCGATCATCCTGAGAAGTGGTGAAGAGGTTGAGATTCCAGTAAAGGCATCCCATAAGCCATTGAAGCAAGAAAAGGAAGAAAATGAGGTTGCAAACAAGACTGTCACCAATGATACTGAGGTGACTGAGCGTAAGTTTTTGCCTATCTCTGATTATAAACCAATACCTCATTTTCCTCAAATTTTAGTAGGATCTAGAAAATATGAACGAAATCATGATGAGCTGCATTAAATTTTTAGTAAATATGAGGTAAATATTCCACTTTTAGATATTTTTAAACAAGTGCATCGTTATGCTAAATTTTTTACATAATTGTGCCCGAGTAAAAGGAAACAGAAATTGAAAGGGATTGAAAGGGTAAAAGTTGGAGAACATGTATCTGCAATAATTCAAGAGAAACTTCCTACAAAGTGCACGGATCCACGTATGTTCACTATCCCTTGCATGATAGGCGACACTAAGTTTGAGAAGGCCATGTTAGATTTATGAGCATCTATTAATGTCACGCCATATTCTGTATACACTTCCTTGAAACTTAGACCTTTAAATAAAACTGGTGTGATAATTCAACTAGCTGATAAATCTAATCCATATCCTAAGGGGGTAGTTGAGGATGTTCTCGTAAAAGTTAATGAGTTGATTTTTCCTATTGATTTTTATGTGCTTGACATGAGTAATAGTAATCATACTACTTCTATCTTGTTAGGAAGACCGTTCTTAAGGACATTCAAAACTAAAATGAATTTTAATAATGACACATTGACCATGAAATTTGATGATAAGATCATGAAACTTAATATCTATGATTCCATACAATATCTCATTTTATTGATGTGATTGATCAATTAGCACGTGATATTTTTGAATTTGATGCTAAAAATGAATGGAAAGCTGTCATTAGTGAGCATCTTGGGAAGGAAAAAGAGGAGCTGACCTTAAACACTGAGTTGAAAAGAATTGTGGCAGCATTAAATGCTCTTCCAAAGTCAAGTAACAGTTTTTGTTTTATATTACCAGACTCTATTGAGAGGCCTCTACTTTCTGTTTTGTAGACTTCCATTCTAGATTTGAAGCCTCACCCCAATCACCACAAGTATGTATTCCACGGAGGTGGGGAGGACATTGCCAGTTATCATTCCCATTGGACTTAGTACACCACAAGGAAGATTGAAGCTAACCATGATAGACTCGGGCTAAATAAGGAAACATTGAGTCGAGCTAAAGACAATAAACAAAGGCGCTACTTGGGAGACAACTCAAGAGGAGTTCGTTCGCTTATCTTTTTATTTTAGTTTTTATTTTTCGCATTTTATTTTTTATTTTTAGTTATATTTGTCATTTTCTTTGCATTGAACCTTACATTGGGGACAATATAAGTTTTAAGTGTGAGGGATGAGATTTAGACTTATTGCATTTCAATTTTGAGTGAGTTTAATTTCAATACTTTTTCCATGATTTTTCAGGAAAATGAGTTGAGAATTAAATGATTATTTTCGGTTGTGTATGCTATTTGCTAGAATTAATTAGGTTTTTGAAGAACTCATAACATGATTGAATGAATAATCCTCCAACTTAAAGTTGATTAGTGGAGTTATTTTCTTTGAGAATGGTAGTAACTAAATTCTGTAGATAAAAGCCGGTGAGATTTTTGAGCCTTTAGACTGATACATCCATAACAGTCTCATTTTTCTTTTTCATGTGTGATATTCTTCCATGATTTTGTTTCTCTAGAACTTGCCTTGATTCTCTTCAAGATCACATTAACACATGTATGCACGAACATGATTAAGTCCATCTTTGCTACATAAATGAGTTTCATTAGCCAATTAGCCAACCCTGTAATTGAATTTTTCATTGTTGAGCCACTTTGAGCCTTATTGTCTTTTCTTTGTATAAACTCATATTACAAACTTTAAACTGGAAAAACAATGTATTTATACAAGCTTTAGAGCTAATGGAGTATTGTTAAATGTCATGAGAAGTGTGGGTATGCAAGAAAATAAGTGTGGGGGTGTCAAGATTTATGGTAGTGCTATTATTGGTAAATTGGAACAAATTCTCTATGTCAATTTAGGGAGTTCCAATATTGGTGTATAATTTGGAGTTTACATTGTGCAAGAAATGCAAAAAGAAGAAGGAAAAATGAATGATTGAAAAAAAGAAGTGATTTTAATGTGAAAAAATCTATATCCATAACTCTTCTTATATCTCAAGAAAGAGTTCGATTTGTGTGGGATAAATGCAAAAATGATGAAGCTATCATGTGGAATGGTTGGTTTACATGTCTTATGTATATGTTTAAGCTAAGTTTATTTATCTTTACTTCATTAGTTTCGATGGCTCTTGAGTCACATACCTAAATATTTCCCACCTGACCATAAGCTACATTACAACATTTGAAAATTCTTTATGATTCTTGTAAAACATGTAATCTAAGTGGTGGCGAATGAGAAGGTATACAAGCATATGGTAAAACATCTCCATTGGAATGAATTTGAGCGAAACACTTACCATTTCAAACACATGAGAGTTGAGTGATTATATTCGTGAGGGTCTACATGTTTAATTTACTCCATCTTCATATGAAAATGCATGCTAATTGATTTTGAGTTGTGTGGAATGTTTATTCTTGATATTTTGTGTTTTGAAAAAGTTTGATGGTTTTATGTTCTTGGCATTATGAAATAATGTTTTTAGATAATTGAATTTGAGTTTTGCCTGAGGACGAGCAAAAGCTAAGTGTGGGAGAATTTGATTGAAATGTAAAATGCATATTTTTCCCTCCTTATTTTATGCGCTCGTATGTTTATTTTGTGCTAAAATATACTCATTACGCTCATATTTTGATTTAGGCGGCAATTCTATAGATATTGCATAATTTGGAAGAAACAAGTGAAAATTGACCAAAATGGAAGAAAGTGATAGTTCAGGGACTAAAGTGTAAATATTATAAACTTGTTTCTAACCTTGTGATGAAGATTCGAGAGTGTTAGAGGCCAACTGGATGAAAAAATAAGTCAAATAGATGAAATACAATCAAAGTATTATCAAATATCAACTTTCAAGTTGAAAATGTTGCACCGATTTTCAACCTCATATTGAGACCAGATTTTGATATCGAAAACGATTGAATTTGAAGATAGTCTTTGAAGAAAAGTTGTAGCCATTTGAGTTATTTTTACAACACATCTTGAATCGCCTAAATCAGATATCGAAAGAAGAAGATATGATCAAAATACTTAAAGCCTAGGCAACCGCCCAGGTTGCTCAGTTATATTTGTTGGGCACTCGCCCAACCATCAGAGTGATTAACATAGAAAACAAATAGCATTGGCGACTGCCCCATTTTGTACTGGGCGCTCGTTAGGCCAAATCGGGAAAAAATTCTGGTTTCCGAATTTAAGTCAACTATCTATGGAAATAACTATAAATACATATTTTAAAACCCTAGAACACAACTAGAACGTAGAGAACACCTCCTAACTTTATTTTTCTCTATTTTTTTTCTTAGATTCATGAATTGTAACTAAACTTTCACACTTGGTCGAAGGAGATTGAAGCATATGAACCACATATTGTGAGATCTAAATGGTTTTTCTTAATTTAATTTATGTTTTTGAGTATTGAATATTCTTCTGCACTTATTTCCATGATTGTTATGTTTAATTGTTAGGAGGCCTACTAGTTTATTATTCATTGCAATCCACCGCTAAGTTAAATATTAAATCCGTAATTGTTTGATTCCTTTAACTTGTGAAGCACTAGAATTTGATGATTTTCTGTGATAGAGGTTATTAAATCTAAAGAATAATGTTTAAATAGATTGAATGCAACCGCTGGTGTTTGTGTTATCCAGTTCATCCATTTCTCTATTGTGTAAAGTTGTTATTAAATTAAATCTTGAGTGCTGATCTGGGGTTATTTAATAATTATGGTTAATTAGAACGTTGGTTTCTAACTAACTAAAAATAAGGAGAGATAGGAAAATAATTCCAACGGTGAATATTCAAAATATGAATTGAATTATTCTTACATCTATGATCAATTGTGAATTTTCGAAGGTGGATATTGACTTGGGCCAAGGTTAGTCTTTTGATTGTTTTCGTTAATTTAATTTTCATTGTTATTTATTGCGTACTTATAATTATTTGCATACAAAAATTTCTCAATCTTTGTACGAAGCATAAAATACTGAATTACACACTCTTCGTGAGATCGACGGTGAATATTCAAAAATATGAATTGAATTATTCTTACATCTATGATCAATTGTGAATTTTCGAAGGTGGATATTGACTTGGGCCAATGTTAGTCTTTTGATTGTTTTCGTTAATTTAATTTTCATTGTTATTTATTGCGTACTTATAATTATTTGCATACAAAAATCTCTCAATCTTTGTACGAAGCATAAAATACTGAATTACACACTCTTCGTGAGATCGACTCTTACTTTCACTACTACATTAGTTTTAGAGGTTAATGTATTACTTTTGGGTGCTTGCGATAGCGCACCAATGCAACGTTGTGGAGGTTAGATACAACAATTGTTCAGATTCAAATTTTATTTTTGACTGCATGTAGTCACCAAATTGAAACAATAGTCCATTAGAATTCAATGCATCTCCTCCTTTCCTCGGTTGAACCAGATGATGAGGATGTTTTCGTACAAAGTGGTAGGGAAAATGTTTCACCAATTTTGTTTCCAAAACTTAGACTAAATTTCAAGTGAAGCATCTAATTCCATAAACGAAGTAGTCGATGATTTTTTTTAACTACATGGTACCGTACGAAGGAGAAGTCGACAACGACACTTTTATTCCAAACGTTCCACCTCCTGAGGTCATTGTCATAAGTTCGGGTAGAGGTGTCAATCCGGTTGGTCCGGGCCGGGTCGGCCCGCTAACATATGAGCCCGGTAATGGCCCGCGTGAAAAAAAGCCCGCTCGCTACGGGTTACAGGCCGGTTACTGTTCGGCCCACAATTTTGGACTATAACCCAGGCCCGCCTGTTGACCCATTCGAGTTGAGTCCATGCGGGTCACGGGTCACGTTTTGTTACGATTTGACCCGTATAATTGTATAAATAAAATTATAAAAATATAGAATTTTTCATATTTATAGCAAATTTTTTTTAAAAAAATGTAAATTAAGAATTGAACAAAATGATAAATTCATATTTATACCAAGAAATGTTTACATAGAATTCAAATTTAATGTTACATGAATTATTTATAACTTTGAAAAGTTAAATTTAACTTAAACAAATAACAACTAAATGCATTTCTAATTACTATTATCAAATATTTATAGTATAAGTACATCCCAACTAGGTTGGTACCTACTTTTACTATAATTTATAATTTAAGTATATCTCAATTAGGTTGGTACACACTTAACTATAATATTTTTTTTTATGGGTCGCGGTTAACCGCGGCCCGCGAAGGTGCAACCCACGAAACCCGCGGGTCACACCTCCTTGACCCGTGAACCGCCCGCTCGAGTCACGGGTTAGCCTGCGGTCCCGGGTCAATCGGAGCCAATTTTCACCGGTCTGGTTAGCCCGTCCGTCTTGTCACCTCTAAGTTCGGGTGAGGAAGAGGAGGAAAAAAGTGGCAGCTAAGAGTCAGGTTGATGACTCATGAAGTGAGTGATATCGGCTTCAACCTTTCGGGCATTATATCACTTTTGGTTTGTTATGCAAAAACATCTATTTATTCTATAGTTATAATTTTGTCAACGCGACTACTACCTAGAACAAACTATCGAGAATTCCTGAGCCTATCTGTTGGGCCCCAACAATGTGTAACATGTTGGTTAATGAACAACTATATTTTGAAGTATTCGGAATTTTCAATGTTACACAAATTTAAACTACAACTACAACAAAAATGATCATTTGCAATACTAAAAATGCAATATTTATTATTAAGTGTTGCTAAATGAGTCTATCGCAACATTTTAATAAGTGAATTGATTAACATAATTGAGTTTTGGCAACATTTTTTAAATGCGTGTTACTAATGTCACCTTTGCAACTTTTATTGAGTGTTGCGAAAAGTTTCATTTTTTGCAATGTTTATTGAATGTTGTTAAAATCCGATTTTAAAGAAATATTCAGTGAATGTTGCTAAAACTCGTAATATTCAGCCTTTGCAACATTCATTAACTATTACAAAAAGTTTCACTTTTGCAATGTTTATTGAATAATGCGAAAAGTTTTATTTTTTGCAACATTTATTGAACGTTGTTAAAATCTAATTTTATAGCAATGTTCAGTGAAGGTTGCTAAAACTCGTAATATATAGCATTTTGCAACGTTTATTCAATGTTGCGAAAAGTTTCATTTTTCGCAATATTTATTGACTGTTGTGAAAACATAAATATTGTGAAAAATAGCCCACAACCCATGACCCAACCAAAATTCACCCGGCCCAAAAAACAAACGAAAACCTATTTGGATTTTCATTCTTCATCAAACCCTAAAGAAGCTTTTGCTCCCAATTGTTTACCCATCTTTTCTACGCCTCTTTTAGCGGTCGCATGTGCCTCTAAGACAACACTTTGCCTACATTCACCGCCGCAGGATAGTATAGGTGCCCACTGTACCATTACCTCCCATTCATCACTTCTATAACTCTACTTTTGTTGCTATCATCTAGAGCCTGTTTTTGGTAATCATTAAAATCCAATTAAAATTAAAAATATATTCCGTCTCTCGCCTCTCCAAATGGAGTATAATCTTCAGAACCCATTATGAAAACCCATCAAGTTTCTCGAATTTCATACGAAAATTTGCGACTTCGACGCAGGAACTAAAGGCGGGTAGCTCAGAGAAAGTATCAACTATAGTAGATGAGATTTTCGGGCTGACATTGCTGGAAATATCAGATTTGACGAAAGTTTTGAGGAAGAAAATGGGGATTGAAGAAATGCCCATGATGGCGATGATGATGCCTAGGATGGGGTTTGACCTAGGAATGGCAAGGCTAAAGAGGAAAGCTGATGGGGATGGTCCGAAAGAGGAGGAGGAGAAAGAGAAGACATCATTTGATTTGAAATCGAGAGGGGATTTTATTCCGCTGCTTAGATCAAGATAATTAAGGAAGTGCAAGCGTTCACAGATTTGAGGTACGGATTTGAGGTTGAAGGAAGACAAGAAGCTCGTGGAAAAGGCGCACACGTTGTTGAAGAAGGCGGTTCCCAAAGAGGAAGCTGAGAAGATTATTGAGAAAATGAAGGGAGTCGGGGCTAAAGTCATAGTGGAGTGAGGTAATTTATTCTTTTGGATGCTTTGCAAGACATAATGCTCAAATTCGATATGTTAATACTTTCTTTCTCTTTGTTTGTCTATGTGTGTTTCTACTTGTGCTTGTGCTATTTTTGTGTCCCTGATGTACATCATACTAACGTACTTTTCTCTAAAATAAAAATGTAGTCATTTAAACAAAAACAATTAGACACATTGGAATGCTTAGGTTAGTAAGTTTGAAATATGAGTACAATAGATGCGGGATAGAAAAATCTATGCTTGACTTGTAAATTGATAATCGGAACATTTAGATTAATTATAAGGAAATTAGTCCGAAGAAGAACACCTTATTCATGTTTCCTTTCTTATTTTCTTTTTGAAGTATAGTTTTAATGTTTAGGTTAGAATTCTTCATCATTTAGGAGGGATTCAGGTAAACCAGGATCATAATGGCCTAATTTTATTTTATTTTACTTGTTGGGGAACTGCTTAAAAAATTCTTTGTATTTGTTGGAAAGCTAGAATTCACCAACATAGCAGCAGGAATACTAAACGACCCTATTCCTTTTTACGGGGGTGGGAAAGCGGGGAGGTGCATGAAGAACTTCTATTTGACAATATGATGTGACCTAGTGTTTTTCTGTTGTTCCATGTCCATTTCAGTGCAGTAATGTGCACGTATGTACTAATACATGGTTTGTTGTGTTAGTATAGTTTGGGGGAGATGGGTGCATGTAATTTTGGAGCATACGTTCTGTGGATAAACTTTAAATGGTAGATCCAACGCACGTGTTGGGGGAACTTGTAAATCTGTGTTTACGATCTTTCATCTGAATAGATCATATGAAGTGGCTATTAAGGTGTATTTAATTCTTCATGATCAGTGATTAAAATCTGAATTAAATGGATTCATGAATGTTTCTTGCTTTTTGTTTTGAGTAAAGGGTCTCTAGCATACAAAGTTTCTCACGGTCCACTTGCCTGTGATTTTTTTGAAGATGTAAAATTTAGCCCCTGTTTGAGCCACCTTTTTTGAAAATGAGAATGAAAAATATAGCCGTTATTGGGGCCCACACAAGAGATAGAGAATTTGAATTTAAATGTTGATGTGATGGATAACGGTCATATTTTTCATTTTAGTGAGGAAAAAATATGGCTCAAACAGGGCCTTAATATGTTTGCATGTTTAACAATCAATTTTTATTGTTTCATGGTTCTAATATTATTTGATCGATTGAATTTTGATGAACCAGAGATGGCATCTCATATTGTTGGATATCCCCGCATGGCCAAAGGAAACGCCTCTGTTCCTACTATGGAAATGACCAAGTGGTTCGACACCAACTAGTAAGTGAATGGTTAAACCTTTCAATTTTTTTCTTCTTTCTTTTTGTCAATATTATACCTGTGATATTGAAGTGCTGACTAGTGTGGTTCATTTATTAATTCAACCACTTCATCGTGCTTGAATTAGGACCTGATGTTAAATTTTCCTATGCTTCCAAAATGTTGTGACTGAATACAAGGAAGCTAAGTCGGTATGTTGTCCACAAGACTCGTATATTTATGCTACTTGACTGGCCATTGTTGTCTCGTCTGATCCTATATAGTCTTTGAACTTGGTGGCACTAAAATTTTAAGATCTGAGAAGAAAATGAAAGATGTACTGAGTTTTTCAATTTGTAATAGCGTATCCATGAACCTTTGTCCACCCCTTATGTTATGAAATCATTACTGCCCTCCCAAAATTGGTTAGTACATTATACTCAGCTACACTCTTTACCCTCAGCTTCTGGTTCGGGACATGTGAGGAACTGGTTTTTAAGACATTCTTGAGATGAGTGTTTGCTGCTAATTTTCCAATCTTTTGACAGGTTGCTGATTTTGGCTACCTTGAACTTTCACCGGTTGATGGAAGGACCCTGACGGATTTCATGCGTACCAGGGGTGAAATGAACTGTAGTTTATCTTCTTTTTCTTAATTTAATTTACAGATGAACTTTAGTTTTAAGTTGTCTTTTTCTATACAATTAATTTTATTTTTTTCTAAAAGGATTTGTGATGACAAATTTATTATTTATTGTTATTGCATAAATAAATTTAAAGACTATTGTGAAATGAGTTTGATATATTTAAAATAATATAATTAAATATAACAATATATGTAGTAATTTTAGCAACATTCAGAAAATATTGCAAAAAGTTTATTAGCAATGTTCAAAAAACGTTGTAAAAAGTTATTTGTAACATTCAAAAAACGTTGTCATATCTTTCTACTCTATGATAACATCGAGGTTTATAACTTATGTCTAAACGTTGTAAAAAGTTTTTGACAACATTTTTTAAGGTTGCAAAAGGCTATTTTTGTAGTAGTGAACAATTATAACATTACGTGGACAATAGAACATGAAAAACGACAGTAGTAATTGTCTTGTACAAACATATAACCCAAAACATTAAACATCATTAAACTTTTCGTGCTTGGTGTTGGAATGGGGTTTGAAAACCTTCATTGGCAACAAATGGAGGATCTTCGAAACATGTACCTCTCACTGTGTGCGAACTGATTGGAAGCTTAGTTCGTGAAGACTTGCACAAATGCCAGTTTCTTTATGAACTAAAATGTACAAATTCAAGTCTTCATCTTCACGTATTTTTGTCGAAAGTGTATTTATATTCGGGACTTTCAACTTTAATTTGATTTCAGTGCATGGATCATGAATACGAAGCTTCTCCATCAATTGTAACACAAGTTTTGCTACGGTGATATTACTTGGAACTAAGAGTAAAGTGGTTTTATTCTCGCGCCACTTCCACTCATCATCTACATGCATGAAATATCTTCCGTGCGAGACGATAAATATTATATTGTTATTCATACTTGAAAACTTGACATATCAATAGTAAGCATTCGACACAATCATAATATCAAATATTGTTAGCATGCAATTGACACCTACGATTAAATTATATCAAATAATATCAAACAGCTAAATACGACATTTCATCTGTCAGATTCGACAGATTGTTTTCGACATTTCAACTTTTGATTTTTACAGTATGCCTGTAAAATTTTCATTATTCATAGCATTAATTGTGTTTATTAATGCTCAACTACCAAATAACAAAAAATTGACAAAATCATTGAACCAATGCTTTATTAAATAAGGAATATTCCACAACATTTTATGGAGGACGTTATCTTCATTAAAAAAAATATGCAGATTCAAACTTCATGAAGGAATAATATTTTACAAATTGAAAATCAATATGAGCATATTGTCTTTAACAATTGAAAAATACTAAGTGAGAAGATGCGAAATTTAAGTATTTTGTAAAAGGTAACCTCTCAAAATGAAAGATGAATCCAAGACTCCTTTTATCTTGATATAGGAACGGAGGTGAGGCAAACAAAGTTGATTTTATTTTATTTTTTGGATAGAAAATCTTGTTTTCACACCACCAAAGTAATGAATGAGTTTTTTTATTTTTGGTTTACAATTATATTTTATATTATATAATACATATAGTCATTGGTTTATATTATATAGGTCAAGTTATCACATCATTGCATTAAATGGTATTAAATGCATGCATTAATAAGCATTAAATTATCTGAAAAAGGCATTTTAAAGGGCCATTCGGAATTTTCACACCCAAAGAGTGATATTTTTTAGCAAGATTTGTAAAAGTGACAATTTTTTGTGCATTTTTAAATTGTGACATTTATGAAAATATCCCTTTTAAGAAATGGAAGAGGATGTATGGAAGAATGAAGAATTTCTAGCAATAGGGGTGTGTTGTGGGTTTAGTAAGTAGGGGTGGGGTGGGGTTTTTCTACCTTTTGTAAAACTTTTTCAACTAGTCAAATAATATTTAATGAAAGACATGCAAAGTATTTTAAATTTTTAAAAGGGCAAAGATCAAAAGTGACAAGTTTATCGAGAATTATTAAAATGTGGCATTTTCGTAGTTGATAACCCAAAAAGTGACATTGGATGCTATTTTCTCTAAGATTAATTTAATTGAATAGAAGGTAACTAACCAATCATTTTTGAAAAATAGCCCATAACTTAATAAGATAGAACTATTTCACATCTTCAAAAGCTTGTCGGAAGAGATTGAAGGTTTATAGGGTTTTGCTATCCCTCAAGTCCAAGTCCAATAAAAAAATTGTGAGCTCCTTTATTGTGAAGGGACTGTACACCCCCAATGTACACATAGCACTCATGTTTATATTCTGTTTGGTCAATTACAATATTTATATTCATGCCCTTTACGAAGCCGACAAATTCTTTTCTTTTTATTCTCATAAGATAATTGCAATATTTGTCTCCAACCCAAAACTTGATATTGCTCGTAATGACATTTGCAAGGGCCAACTTGATCATTTTTTCTCGGGATCTCGAATGGAAGACTCCAAGAGCTGCCAACTCAAAGTACCATCCATGCATGCAACATACTAGGTTTATCAATTGTCCATTGTTGGAGTATCGAATCCAAAATAGACAACATGGAAATGAAACGGAAGGAAGAAAAAGAAAAGCTGAAAAGTTAGTTATTGTTAGTTATAATTAACTGAAATTAGTTAGAAGTTAGTTGATGTTCAAGATTAGTTATTTTCTGTTAATTAGTTAGCTGATATGTTAGCTTCAGCCGTATTTTTCTTGTATAAATATGGCTGCTACTTCATGTAAACGTTGGTTGAATAAAAGCTTCTTCAATAGAGAGAATTTCTCTCATCTTCTCCTCTCCTCTCAATGCTTTCCTTGCTATCTGAAAATTATCATGGTATCCGAGCAGCTAGTTTTATCTAGCTGAAAATCTTCCGCAATACTCTTCTCCTACAAGAACTGATCGTCTTCTTCCTCCTTTTTTTTTTTCTGAAAATGAGCTCTCATACTTCTTCTGTGCATTCAGTCATAAATCCCTCAGATGACTCCTCAACTCCCTACTACCTTCATCTTAGTGATAATCCTGGTGCTATGCTTGTCTCAGAAACCTTCAATGGAAGTAATTACGTCGCCTGGAGCAGATCTATTGTTATAGCCTTGACAGTAAAGAATAAAGTCCAGTTCATTGATGGATCAATCTCCCCTCCATCTGCTGATCAAACAATGAATCACACAGCCTGGTTAAGAGCAAATAATATGGTTCTCTCTTGGCTGATGATTTCTATTTCAAAAGACATACGCAATAGCCTCTTATTCATTGCATCAGCCACTGAACTATGGAATGAGCTCAAAATCGGATATCTCAGAAATGATGGTCCACGGGTATTTCATCTTGAAAAGTCTCTAAGCTGCATAAGCCAAGGTTCCATGACTGTACCTGAGTATTTCAATTCTTTTAAAACTCTATGGGATGAATACATTAGTTACAGACCTTTCCCAACCTGTACATGTGGAGTTATGACAACCTGCAGTTGTGATTTGTTCACATTCTTACAGAATCGACAGCAATCTGATTATGTTTTGAAGTTTTTAGTTGGTTTAAACGACTCTTTTACCTCTGTCAGAAGTCAACTACTTCTCACAGTTCCCTTGCCTAGTATGCCTAAGGTATTCTCTCTACTACTTCAAGAAGAAAGTCATAGGATGCTAACTAACTCTACTTCTCATGTTGAGACACATGCTTTGGTGGCAAAGGGATACACCCAGCAAGAAGGACTAGATTTTTTTGATACCTTCTCTCCTGTCGCAAAGATTACCTCCATTCGTTTAATCCTTGCTGTTGCTGCTGTCAAAAACTGGCATTTACATAAACTAGATGTCAATAATGCATTTCTCCATGGCGACCTACATGAGGAGGTATACATGGAACTACCTCCTGGAATGGCTATCCCAACCGGTCAGAATGCCTGCAAACTTTTAAAGAGTTTTTATGGACTAAAACAGGCTTCCAGACAATGGTTTGCTAAACTGTCCAGTGCCCTTCTCCACTTTGGCTTTACTCAAGGCCACTCTGATTCCTCTCTTTTCATCAAGAAATCTGATCAATCCTTTATTACATTATTGGTCTATGTCGATGATATACTTTTAGCAAGCAATGACATACTGGAAATACATCAGTTAAAAGGCTTTCTACATGACAAATTCACTATCAAAGATCTTGGTCAGCTCAAGTATTTCCTTGGTATAGAGGTGGCTAGATCTAAAAATGGAATCTCTCTTTGTCAAAGAAAGTATGTTCTTGACATCCTGGAAGAAACGGGTCTAACTGGTTCCAAACCTATTGCTTTCCCCATGGAATCCAATTTAAAGCTTTCCTTTAGTGACACTCCTTTACATGATGATCCATCTGGCTATCGCAGGCTTGTAGGTAAGTTGCTTTACCTAACCATTACAAGACCTGACTTAGCCTATTCTGTCCAGGTACTTAGCCAATTCCTTACCTCTCCTGCTGTGAGTCATTTTCAAGCAGCAACTAGAGTTCTACACTATTTGAAGGCCACGCCAGGGCAAGGACTCTTCTTTCCAGCTTCTTCAGCCATCCATCTCAAGGCCTTCTCCGATAGTGATTGGGCGGAATGTATTGATACTCGAAGAAGTGTCACTGGTTTTGCTATCTTCTTTGGAAACTCCTTAATCTCGTGGATATCAAAGAGACAAGTTACTATCAGTCGCTCTTCAGCAGAAGCAGAATAACAAGCTCTCGCCACCACTACTTGCGAGATCCAATGGCTGCTATATGCTCTAGACGATTTGAACATCAGCCATCCTCAACCTGCATCTCTTTTTACTGATAGCAAATATGCCTTGTCTATTGCAACAAATCCGGTCCAACATGAAAGAACCAAACACATCCAAATTGATTGTCATTTCGTTAGAGAAAAATTACAACAGAACATCATCAAATTTTTTCACATTCCGTCAAAGCTGCAACTTGCCGACATTTTTACAAAGCCCCTTGGTTCATTACTTTTTCATCACAACCTTCGCAAGATGAACATTATTAACATTCATGTACATCTTGAGGAGGGGTGTTGGAGTATCGAATCCAAAATAGACAACATGGAAATGAAACGGAAGGAAGAAAAAGAAAAGCTGAAAAGTTAGTTATTGTTAGTTATAATTAACTGAAATTAGTTAGAAGTTAGTTGCTGTTCAAGATTAGTTATTTTCTATTAATTAGTTAGCTGATATGTTAGCTTCAACCGTATTTTTCTTGTATAAATATGGCTGCTACTTCATGTAAACGTTGGTTGAATAAAAGCTTCTTCAATAGAGAGAATTTCTCTCATCTTCTCCTCTCTCCTCTCCTCTCAATGCTTTCCTTGCTATCTGAAAATTATCATCCATCTACCTTCTCTACATTTTTCACTATCCAATTCATCGAATCAACTAAGAAAACTCTTTTAATGACATATCTCGACACACTTTCCTTCCGATAGCAAAAGGGCAAGACAGGACAACCTTTTCAATCTCCCATTGAACTTTAACATTGTTACTACTTACTCATTCATCTTTAATGGGTTACCGAGTACTCTCGTTTTCCATATAATTACTCATCCAACACTTATTTAACTTTCATCTCTCCAAATGGATGGAAAACTACATGTAGATAACAAAATCAAATGTGGCAAACTTATTCTATTCACTCTTGACAACGTGGAATGAAACCCACGATAATCTCAATTAACATGCAAAGTTCTGAAGATCAGCACATATATAAGTCCTCTTTTTGCTTCGCATTTTTGTAGCAATACTATTGGAATTGTGCTGGCAGCCATGAGTATATCATATTTTATTTTTTGCTAGGATTTTTTTGCTTTTTTGCACGAGCTTGAGGGCACTGGCTTTGTTCTGAGTACAAGTTTTTGCTTTGTGCAGAGCATACTTCAGATCACGCTGAATTTCTGAAACTCTGCAAGAGAGTTGAGTACACAAATCTTCTACAATTTGGCGCATCAGCTAAGTGGTAACAGTGCAAAGGGAGCTATGTACGGAGTCAAAGTGGTAACAGTTTTTGTATGCAGTATATTTGCTGATACATTCTCCGGTTCAGCAAAGAAGTTGATCGATGTAGTAGCTACAAGTTTCTGATACATGCTTGTGGGCAGAGGCTCTTTCTGGTCTTCAGACTTTTGGAGGATAGCAAGTAGATAACTAAATAACCTATGAGACACTCAAGGCTATCAGCACAATTCCAGTAGTAATGCTATAAAAATGCAAAGCAAAAAGATAATACTTAGCCCATCAGTTCAAAAATGGAGGTTGACATATTCATTTATGTGCTGATCTTGAGAACTATGCATGTCAATTAAGACTCTGGTGGGTTTCATTTCACATTGTCAAGAGTTAACATAATAAGTTTGCCACGTTCGATTTATGTCATCTACATGTAATTTTCCATCCACTCGCAGAGATGGAAGTTAAATAAGTGGTTGATGGGTAACTGTGTGGAAAGAAAAGTGAGTGAGTAATAGAAATGTTAAAAGTTCAATGGGAGTGGATTAAATTTACTCAAAAATCAACTAAAAATGCAGAATGGTAGAAGACTCTAAAGGTGAGCTCTCCTCCGGGATATCCAGGAAGGGAAGGGAAGGGAAGGGAAAGGATACTGGTTGTTGCTCTGGGACAATACGCTCTTACTAGCCACGCATGTCAAAGAATAAGGCAGGGAGGGAGTGGGGGAACACAGTTGAAGACGCAAATAGCACCCAAACCATCTCTAAAAACACTCTAAAACAATTTAAAATTCAATACTAGCCTACTAGGTGTAACAGCAGAGTCAAGAGTTTAATGAGATCCACACTCACTTCTCATACTCCAATTTCATCATACAACAAATTAAACCCCTATTTTTATTTTTTTTCTGACTTATTTTCTAAGCACGAATCTTCTGTAAGCCCAGAACCAAATTCCATGATTTACAAGTCTCGAAACAAAAAAAAAAAAAAACTTCTTAACGTGTAAAAGCATAAAAAACCATACAAACATAAATAAAGAGCCCAGATGGTACCAAAATCACCAGAGGCACCACAGCCCCATAAGTATGCCTACTCCCACATCCCAACATCCCAAGCTTGATCTGCACCACATTTACCAAAGCCAGCATCAAAAACACCGATCCGCAAACTGAACCCACAGCGGAAACCAAGTACCCCACCCGGAGGGCCGTCTTGTTCACATGGGCCAGGTCTATAGTCCAGAGGGTCCGGTCCCAATGGGCCGATCGGGGCAACCGTATGGCCTGCTTCAGCCCCAGTGCGATGAGACTGGAGAAGAGGAAGGAGCCGAATGAGCATACGTGGAAGATCACCAGATCCTCCGCTACTTTCGACCCGGGTGAGCAATCCGTCTGGCGACCAGGATCGATCAAGCTGTTATTCGGGTCGGTTGGGTTCCATGTGAGACCGATGAAGACTGCTAATGTGAAGAGGGAGTTGACGTTAATGATTCCGTCCAGTGCCGTTATGTGGATGCTGGTGGCGAGTTTTGGGAATGGAGTTTCGGACATCTTCCGATTTCGGATTCGGGATTAGTCGTATAATCCGATGCGTTTGTTTAGCGTGGGAAATCTGGGTTTTCTGGAGTTCAAGTTTCAATTGCTTTTCGGACAGTGAGATTCCCTTTCCTTTGTCGGTGTGCCAAACTTTGCATGAAATATAAGTAAGTGGGTGTTTGACAACCATTCATTTTAAGAATGAGTTCTTGAATAGTGATTGATGTAAAGAATGTGTGGTTAAAAAGTAAGAAGAATTTTTGGGTTTATATATAATATTATTTTATTGGGAGAATGTGTGGTTAGAAATGAGTATTTTAGAAAAATGAGAATGAGAATTAGATAAAAAAATGGGTGTCAAATATAACCCCTTGTTTGACTGTCTTTATTTGGCATTACTAATAATTGACACGTGCGCAACACGAATTTTATATTTGTTGTATTTTTTTAGTGTATAAATTGTAGATATTAAAAAAAAAAGTAATTTAAAATTTATTTGATCATTCAAGAGTCTTATGAGCATATTATTGTCTCGTTAATGCTCCATCTAACAACCATACCGGATATACAACATATCATATATGCAACTTATCAGAAAAGTTTTCAATGAATTTTAATTTACCATTTAATCAAGTGGAATGAATTTGTTAAATGTAGAATGATCATAACTAAATAATTGACAACATAATTTGTGATAATATTGTTCAAATAATTAAATAAATCAAATATATATTGAAAAAAGACGTGTCAAATGTACATTTATCATAACTAAATAATTGACAAAATAATTAATGATAATATTGTTCAAATTGCTCAAATGATTAATAAATTAAATACATATTGAAAAACGAAAAGTATTGTATTATTGAAATAATTAAATGTATATTAAAAAATGAAAAATAAGGTAGTATTGAAATTATTGAATTATAATAGAGATAGAATTGTTCAAAAAAATAATTATCCACTCTCAGTAAGTTTAATAAATACCGTATTTACAACATATACCGGATATACAACTTACCGTATTTGTAACTTACATATTGTACCGTATATGCAACATACCGTATGTGCAACTTATCGGAAAAGATTTTTTAATGAATTTAATTTACTATTTAATCAAGTAGAATGAATTTGTCAAATGTACATTGATCATAACTAAATAATTGACAACATAATTCATGATAATATTATTCAAATAATTAAATAAATCAAATACATATTAAAAATCGACGTGTTAAATGTACATTCATCATAACTAAATAATTGACAAAATAACTAATGATAATATTGTTCAAATGATTAATAAATTAAATACATATTGAAAAACGAAAAGTAGTGTATTATTAAAATAATTAAATGTATATTGAAAAATAAAAAGTAGGGTATTATTGAATTATAATAAAGATAAAATTATTCAAAAAATAATTCTCAACTTTCGGTAAGTTTAACAAATACCGTATTTACTACAAATGTCGGATATGCAACTAATATACCGTACTGGATATGCAACTCACTGAAAAAGTTTTCAATGAATTTAATTTACTATTTAATCAAGTAAAATGAATTTGTCAAATGTACATTGATTATAACTAAATAATTGACAACATAATTCATGATAATATTGTTCAAATAATTAAATAAATCAAATATATATTGAAAAATGACTTGTCAAATGTACATTCTCATTGGTTAATATTGTATCTACAGTGCAAGAAAGTGCCTTTTTTTTTTTTTTTTTATTATAATTAGATTAAATTAGATAAACTTTTCTCAAATTTTTCGACACTCACTTGATGCCGCAATTTTCCCTGGATTGACATGGTTTTGCCATTAATTAACGTCTGCTGCTTACGTAAAAATATTGGCACGGACGGACCCCATTAATTAGCTGGTAGAGCAAGATGAGTCGCACCACCCCACACAAAATCTAACAATCATTTTGTATTCAAAAGAGGAAATTTCGATGGAAAAATCAATCAAAATCTTACACGACGACTCTTCTTCTGTATTATAAAAATATACTAAAAATAGCTCAACTGGATAAAATGGTCGACTAAAGCACATTTTTATGAGAGAAGAGAAAGTAGACAATAGCTAAAGAAAGCAGTTTGACAAAAGTTAGTGGAGGTTCATTTTTCACTTCGACCTTTAATAGTGATTATTTTGAATAATTCCTATACATACAATGTCAAGGTTTTAGTAAATTTTATGTCAAGGTTTTAGCTGGAACATCTTCCAGATGCTCGAACAAACTCTTTATTTTATTTTTTTTAACACTCGTTTATTATTTCCCCCTCATTTTATATATCAATAATTTAAGTAGCGAAACATTGGAACATACAATTTATGAAACACAATCTTGATAAAGATATAAACAGAGAGTAAGTTTGACTCTTTCTATTTAAAAAGTTAAAATAAATGGTATCTTCGAAATGTTTGACTTTTAAAAATAAAGAATCCCACTTTTAAAGAGTATTTTTAGAGATGCTTTAAAATATTAAATTTCATCTTGGGGTTATTAAATATTGTGAAATACAAAATACGTTCTTTCTCATTTTTAGAATTTAGTAATTCATTATTGTCATAAAGTTTGGAACCAATTTAAAGTTAGTTCAATTATGCACAAAATGATTAATTATATTAGCTAACCTAATTGATTAAAGTGCTTGTTTAAACAAACAATTAGGAAATATGTTCTCATTTTCATTTTCTTTTTACTTCATTTCTACAACCTTATTACTTCAGTACCTATAGCTGTTGGTGTTGGAATTCAACCGGGTTCAATTGGCTGCCCAAATTTTGGCAAAAACGTGTTATTGAAAGTGCGACTTTACTTATACTAAAGACTTCGTTGGATGATTGACACGTGGACTTATTGGATTAAGCTTCTGGATGGTTCTATTTTAATTGACTCTTCACTTGGCTTTGAAGCGAGAAACTCATTATTCTAGGGTTTCCATTCTTTCGACTTTCTTTCTCTCTACGCCATTCTTCGAGTGCTTCTCTATGATTCCTCTCTAAAATCCAAATCAAATCCCTGATTTGAAGGGGTATTGTATAATAGAGTGATTACTTAGTGGTGATATTCCATGTGAATATCTGTGCGAAGTATTCGTGTGGTTGTAATGTTGATTATGTTGGTTTAGTGGTCAATTCTTTGTGATTCGAATGGATCAACTGCTCTATTTTGAGATATAAGGGTTTTTATGTTTTCTTTGTGATTGTTCTGAACATTCTTGTAACTTTTTTTTTTTTGCCAATTTAGGCTTCATAGTGGAATCGAGCATAATCCATAATATTGGATGTTCAACGGGGGATGTAGATGTTAGATATGGTCGTCGAACCTCCGGGGCTTAGGCCGAAACATATCGATTGTGTTCTTTTAAATTATGCACTTTAATTTCAGTATACACACTTTATGTTTTGTGTTATTGATCTAATATCGTGTGTCTTGGCCTAACAGTGGTATCAGAGCCATTGGGGAAGGAACAAGTTGTCTGGATCTTGAAGCTGAAAGGCTGAGTTGGGAAGGCTGCAAATTTTTGGAATTGTTATTAAGCAATATTTGCGAAATACTGAGTTCTAAACTCGTTGGGTGAGATCTTTCTAAACTCTTGTTTAGTTACTTTCAAGACTTTAGGGTTTCTTGATTTTTCTCTTGATTTACCATGTACAAATATTCCCTTGATACTAATATTTATCCAAAGGCTCCTATGAAGCCTTGGGAATCTGAGAGTAATCAAGAATAGTTGTACATTTGGAGAATCTTATAGGAGAAATATGTGAAACATAATATTATTTTCTCTGTGATCTCTGTTGCTATGACCTATTTAGAATTCCAAAGATCTTGTATAATCTCTGACTACGCTCTATATTTGAGATTCTTGGATTACTATGTGTATTACTGTGAATTTCTAATTGACATGTCTCTGTACTCTCATTGTTTTTGGCATACTTGCATTAATTGGCTTTGTTTTGTAAGCTTGATTTGTTCCAAAACTATGGCCTCTGCAAAATTTGAAGTTAGTCAATTAGATGGAAAAATTGATTTTACCTTGTGGAGTCAAAGGATTAGGGCTATTTTAATGCAAATGAAATGTGTGAAGGTCATAGATAATAGTTGACTTGTTGATATGATTCTTACAAGAAAATCTGAATTTGAAGAAGTTGCATGGAGTACCATTTTCTTATACTTGTTTGAAAATGTTATAGGATGTATTGGTGAGACTAAAACTACCTCTAAACTGTGGACCAAACTGCATGTTGTTCACGAAAATATGTTTCGAATTTAAATCACCGCAAGTACACAGTTCGTTGACAAGTAATAAAGTGAAAATTCGAGAATTTCTAGTATCGTTCCCACGAGGATTGATTTAACTTGATTTTTATCATCGCGACCTTAACCGAATCTATTAAACTCAAGATAATTGTTTTTGTGATTTTTTATAAAACTATTATTAACATGTAAACTAAACTAAGATTACGAATTAAATGCAAAAGTGATGGTTGAATGCAAGAGTTGGAGAAATTAATATATGAAAAAACACACTAGAATCCCGAATCACCAAGCAAAGTTCCATTTTAACCCATATTTTACAATTTAATAACACAATGAATTGATTGAAGAATCACTGTTTCTAACTTATTCAACAATCTCTTTCGGGTAGAATTGAACATATTCTAACAAATCATTTAACTATATTTCTATGACAAATGCAATATACAAGAATGCACGAAGTTTTGTAAACACTTAGAGATTCACGTAAAGCATATCGATATATTTATATCCCTTATTGGATTCTACAATGATTTATACCTTGTAAAATATATTTTCCTTATTTCAAATGCATAAAATAAACCACCCAAACTCATACTATTATTGTGCATATAATTGTAAATGCAAGAAAGAGTACATAAATCATTCAACATCCATCAAACGTGTTTAAATATCAAATTGTAAAATAGAAATTAAAAGCTCACAATGCTAGGTTCATCGTTCACCTAGTGCATAAGAAGTCTAGCCTAGTATAAATAAAATTAAAGAACAAGAAAAATATTTAATAGAAGACAACCTAATTCTTGAATTTAATCTTGAAATCTTGATACTTGAAGTGAAAATCTTTGTTCTCGCCTTCTTGTTAGCTCCTCAATGTGTTTTTCTCCCTAGGAATGTGTAGCCCTAGGTTCTGGACGAATTTTAACTTTTATAGTTGCCCTAGAATCATTACCATACGAGTTGGAGTCGGATAAGGAAACCAAAAATTCCGCGTTGGATTTGTTCCATTCAACCGCATGGTTATATGCCATGCGATTGCATGGAACAACCATTTTTTCCCGTCGAACAGTTTTTAGTATTTTGGTCATATCTTTCGCTCCCGATATCTGATTGAGATGATTAAAATTTCTTTAGAAATCTTACTCAAAATTCTACAAATCGTCCAGAATATAAATCTTAAAATTCGAACATATTCTATGTCAAAAGTGTGTCTCAAACTAAGACTGAAAATTCGAAGCAAAACATTTTCGGTTGGAGGTTGATTTGTTAGGACTTCGATTATATTTCATCCATTGACTTCTTTCCTCATCCAATTGATGCCCAACACTCTCAAATCTTCATCTTGAGATTGACACAACTTTTCAGTATTTGCACATGAGTCCTCAAACTTTGATTTTTGCTTTATTTAAACCATTTTTGCTTGTTTTTCCTAATTTCCTCCTCAATCATCATTATTGTCTTGCAAACACAAATTACAACGAATTAAGCTATATTCCGTACATTTATCTACGTTTGTTAACCGAAATAAATGTGTAAAAACGCCCTTATCACATGCCCAGTATGTGACTAAATCTACTCCAAATAAGTGTTTCTTGCTAAAACAATTCTTTTCTTTCAAAATGGATCCCTCTGTTGATTTGGATGAAAACCTGAATAAATTTACAAGACTTACCCAAGACTTGGCTACCGTGGTGAAAAACATTCAAAAGATCAAATAGCCGTAATCCGGTTAAACTCCATAAGTAACAAATATAAGGACTTCAAGGTAGCTTTAGAATATGGTAGGCAAGAACTTACCACTATATTATAATAAATTCTTTGAGAAATAAAGCCCTTAAACTGAAATCTAATTCTAGTAATAATCACATTAGGGATAATCTACTTGTAAAAGGAAAAGTTTTTAGTAAATCAAATTTTCATCCTAAACCTTTTTCTAAAAACTAAAATAGATTTAATGACAGTCATAAGTCCAAAACTAAGGCTAAATGTAAGAAATGTTATTACTGTGGGAAATTGGATCATTTTGCAAAAGATTGTTTCAAAAAGAAAAATGATTTGAAAGATAACAAATCTTATGAAGGGTGTAATGCCTTGATTTATAATAAGGCTAAGTCTAATTTTGGTTTGGTCCTTGTGAACATGGAAAAACAGCTGAGTAATGAATGGATTTTAGACTCAGGTTGTTCTTTCCATATGTGCCCTAACAAAAACCGTTTTGTTGATTTTAAAGGGGTTGTTGGAGGGCAAGTTATAATGGGAAACAACTATACCTGTAAAGTAAAAGGAATATGGACTATAAAACTATTGCTGGAAAATGGAAATGTTTTGTTTCTTAAAAAAAGCTAGGTATATACCTAACTTAAAGAGAAACTTGATGTCCTTAGACATGTTAGATGATATGGAGTGTAATATAAACACGGGTCAATGATATATTAAAATTCTTAAGGGCAATGATTTAATCATAAGTACTCGTAAGAGACATGGTCTCTATTTCTTGAAAGCCAAACTTTTGCTCGGTTTAACTACTTCTGTTGTTTCTGAAAATTTTACACTTGCTAAACCATGGCACCATAGACTTGGTCATATTGGGAAAAAGACCCTACATTTTTTACAAACAAAAGGAGTTTTTGGAAAAACAAAATTTTGGTGATTTTAGTTCTTGTAAACAATGCATCATGGGTAAACAAGTCAAATTGCCCTTTCCTACTGGAATTCATAAATCCAAACAAATTTTGAAATACTTACATGTTGATTTGTGGGGTTTGGCTACTGTTTGTACTATGTCTAGCTTTAAATATTTTTTTATTGATCATTGATGATTATTTTAGAAAAATCTGAATTTTCTTACTAAAAACTAAAGATGAAACTTTCTTAGTTTTCAAAAATTAGAAAACTCAAATTGAAAATCAGATAGAACATAAAATTAAATTCTTAAGGACTAACAATGATTTGAAATTTTGTAATGATGAATTCAATAACTTGTGTAAAGAAAATGACATTACGAGACACATAACTGTTACCTATATTCCTCAACAAAATGGAATAGCTGAAAGAATGAATAGGACTTTATTAAATAAAATTAGATGCATGCTGCTTGGTTTTGGTTTGCCAAAAATATTTTGGGGTAAAGCTGTCAAAACTGCTACATATCTAATTAATAGAAGTCCTACTAAAGCTTTGAATTTTGATGTGCATGAATCTGTGTGGTCTGATGGTTCTGTGAATTATTCTCATTTAAAAGTATTTTGGTGTGCTGCTTATGTTTATCAAAATGTTGGGAAATTGGAACCTATATCTCTTAAATGTGTTTTCTTAGGCTATGATGAACATATTCAGGGGCGAATCTAGGATTTTAAGTCAGTACGGGCGGGCGGTGGGGCGGTCGTTGATCGTCGGTAGCAATAAAATATTAAAAACCCATATGATGCCTATTTTTTTTTGCAAAAAATGCATTTTAGAATATTGATTTGATGAAGAATATGTGTTTAAAAATAAGGAGAAGTTTTGAATTTACGTATAATATTATTTTATTAAAAATACGATTATAAAGAAGAGAGAAAAAATGTATTATGAAAAAAAAAATGAGAATCAAAACCTAAAATTTAAATATAACAATTATTTTATTCAAATTAAATATAATTTTGTTATATGAGTTAACAATATTCACCAAATGACATTGTAGTCAAGTTATAATTCAAAGGAAGAACGAGTTCGAATTTTTACAATTGCATTAACACCACTAAAACTTAACATATATTATTTTGTTTGATTTTAGTAACAAATTCACAACTGCCTTGATGGTAAACATATCAATATTCCTAAGAAAGGTCGACGGTTCGAACCCCTCCCTCTTCTATTAATTTTGGTAAAAACTAAAAATTGTAGAACTACAACTATTACATAATAGATTGGTTGGAAGGAGACTTGAACCCATGACTTATAAAATGAAAATGCTAACTCCAACCAAATGAGCTCTTCTGGACTCAAGATATCTACTGCCCTCCTTGGTAAATTCACGGAATTTCTTGCTGAGACTGATGGCATATCATCCCATAACATTCCAGGTATTTTAGAAGCTTTCTCTACTGCTCTTCAAGTTAGTCTTTGCATGATTATTGGATAATAGACTCAGGTGCCACATATTACATGACTAGTCAAATGTCACATTTACTTAACCAAGTGGATATGTATGCACACAGGAATGAATGTAAAAAGGACCGATAGAGAAGTGATGAGAAAGTTGAGTTGATACTTGCCATTCGAGGATCATGAAGGCTATAGGAAGTGCTAGGGTCTGAATTTCAATTCCTGAGCACAAAAAATGGGAGGCAAGTTGATGTGGATATCGTCGATGCTTAAGTTTATTTTGTTATTAAGTTTTATCAGTTGAGCTTTATTTTATTATTATTGGACTTTTATTGTTATTGGACTTGTCTTAGTGGGTTAGCCCAAGCCCGTTAGGTTTTCACTATTTATTGAATTTTTCGTTGTAATTTAGACAGTACCTCCGGGTTTTCTTCTTTTCCTTGTACCGTTGCATAGCATTGCCTCTGTTCTTTGCCAAAAGCTCCATATCAGTCTTGGTTATTGCAGCTGTGGTGATTTCATTTTTCACATACACAGCATGAT
>CM032632.1:17095563-17209168 GCA_019097785.1 Fraxinus excelsior
TTCGTCTTCACTTTTTCTAGGGTACCCACAAGTCTTACACCATTGGTCCCACTCCTTCGTGGGCCCCTCGCCTCGTTACACCCTCTCCAAGTCCATCTCCCCTTTCTCTAACCAACAAGAACAAGAAGAATTCTGCTATTCCTCGTCTGATGACAATAATGGGAATGCCCAAGTGAAAAAAAACTGAAAATGATGATACCAATGATTTGCACAGTGATGACAGGGTGGGGGTGGTTTCTGAAGAAGGTGAATAGTGTTTTTTTTTCTTTTTTTATGTTAAAATTATGTAGTTGCCATTTTTCCCTTTGTTGATTTGATCAACATAATTTTTTGGAGTCAACTAATAGTCAAACTCACGGTTTCCATCCATTCGAACCTCCGGTGCGAGTTTTTTAAAGGTTTGGTACCGTTGCTACAATTTTCCTTTGTATTTATGTATTTTTCTCGTTATACAAACACACGGATTGTGCTACATGTACATAACTATTTACATAATGATTTACCAATAGATGTGGCGATATTTTAATTGGATCAAAATCTCATCAATTAAATAATTTTTTCGGATAATTCTACTTGACCATTATGTCATCCATTATGGATGTCATAATGTACCTATAGCACTACTCAATTTTTTCACTTACATTTTGATATATCATCATTATGTAAATAATTATGTACAAGAATTATTTTCTCAAAAACACATTACTATATAAACAGTGTTATAATATTTCTCACAAATTTTACATTCTAATACACGTCCATTACTTGGTTTGAAAATTGCCGCCACTGAATCCAGATTTCTTCACTAATCCCGTCGAATTCAACTCTCTCTCTCTCTCTCTTTCGTCGGTAGCTGCTAACACCTCGTCTCTCGCTGGTCCAATACTAAATTTCACTACTAGCACAAACACCAAATCAAACGCCGACAGGTCCACATAAAACGCAAATCTCATTGCAGGCAAACCCTAGTGGCCTTCCGTCGATTCACACCACTTCAACGGCGTCAAAATCTCGCAGCCCCCTCACCACTATCATTGCCATCAACCACCATCATCACTCACGGCACCACATACATAAAACGACAAGATATCTGGGGTATGTTGTATCTACAAGTAAAATATTAAACACTGTTTGGAGTAAAATTAAATTAAAACCAGAGACTAATAGTGAGTCAGTGACCATATAAAACTCCATTTATCTTTCAAAAATTGTACAGTTGGGGATACAACGTAACATACCTAAGACTACTTACTATCGAAGCAACAACTACATGCTCGTGCTCTTTTTTTTAAAATGCCGTGGGTCACTTGTTTGAGAAAGAGCAACACTGTTGTATCCCTACTTCATAAGTTATGAAAATGATTGTATAGAATCCAAGCGAGTCATAGGGTTATAAGAACTTAAGAAGAGAAACAATCTACATTAGTTAAACAATTGTACTATTATAGAAATAATCACACAAAATCAGAATCCATTGGAAAGAAGGAAAACAAAAAAACTAAGGCCTCGTTCTCTTTGCTGTTTTCGACCTGTTTCCTGTTTTCCATTTTCCAAAACACCGAAAACGCGTTCTCCTCCTCGTTTTTAAAAATGAATTTTAGAAAACAGAAACAAAATTTGTATTGAAAACTGAAAATGAGGAAAACCACGTTTTGGATGTTTTCAGTAGAAAACACGGCAAATTCTGAAAACACGGGAAACACCCATTTCCTACTTATCTTCTCTCTCTCTCTCTCTCCCCTCTCGACTTTCTCTGGTTCTCAATTTCTTCTACTCTACACCCACGTCTCCCACGGTCTCCATAAGGATCTTTCCGACACCAGTCCACCTTCGATTTCCCAGTTTCTTCATGCCCTTCATGTGTGCATTTATTTCATATTTGGGATAGTATTGAGTCGTTGTGAACTAGAAATGGGTTTTCTGATTTATGTTCACAAATTGAATCTTGAAATGGGTAAATACTGGATCTTTGGGATGGCTTTGAATAACTAGTGAGTATATTCTGCTATTCTGCTTTTTTTTTTTATTATTTTTACCATTTGTTCTAGATTTTATGTTAAGTGTCTGGGTTATTTGAGATTATTGGTTGAAGCATTTGGTTATTTGAGGTTTTTTGGTTGGTGGGGGTAGGCGAATGGGTTGTGTGACAATTCTGTTACTGTGTTCAATGTATTAATTATCGAGGACATTTGGATCTCTCTTCCAGATTTAGATAAGGTATGAGATAGAACTTACCTGTAATGTAGAATCCAGTAAATTGTTGTAGTAGAAATTGAAGCTGGGAAAAAATTATGTTAATTCGTTAGCCGATGAAAAAATTGGTTAGTTTATGTGATTTAGGATGTGTGATGGGTGATGCTCAAAGTGATATTGAAGTTTGATTGATTCAAGCACTGAAACAAATTTTACATCACTTAGGCACACACTTGGTTCAAGCACTGCAACAAATTAAGAGCTCTAGCCATGTTTTTGTAAAGCATTATAATGCAGGATGCAATAGGAGAATTATAGAAGAAGGGAAAAGGAGAGGAGAAAAGAGGGAGAAAAGAGAAGAAGATGTTGAGATAGAAATTGGGGGTTCAATTGTGAAGTTTTATGAGGAAATTTTGCATTCATTGTACTATCTTCATTCGTCCTGCGCTCCAGTGTAAACCACAAAAGCACTTTGAGAATTGGATCAACGTGCTTCTCCTCGCACAAATGGTAATTGTGATTTGCAAGATGGCCCCTGGAATTGGAGGTTTTGGTAGGCTCGTTCCCTTAGGTATAACAGTCTTCATGCATTTACAATGTTTTATAGCTTATGATATACCAGTGTTGATGGTGTTATTTTAGAGTGTTTTTTAAGCTGTCATTCTGCTTACACGTCTAGAATTATGAATATTTGCTGAGTCTGAGATATTTGTTTATTAATCAACCTTTAGAACATTAAATTATTGATGTCATGTAATCTTTGGTGAGTATCATAAACATAAACCTAGTATCATAAACTTAGGTGAGACTGTAGAGTGGATGCTCAAGGTTATTGAATATTACTCTATTTCAACTTTCACCACAGTTCTTTCAGTTAACTATTTGGATAGGTTCTCTGTGGGTTTTAGTCTCACAATGAGAAGCCATGGAGAACTCAACTAGCAACTATGGCTTGTCTTTCTTTGGCTGCAAAAGTAGAGGAGACTCAAGTGCCTCTCCTTTTAGACTTCAAAGTAAGTAAAATTCAAAACTGTGATGGATCTCTTCTTCTGTAAAAAGGTTAGATGATTTATAAGGGAATGTTGTTGTAAATAGGTGGAAGAGTTTGAGGCAAAAACTATTCAAAGAATGAAGATTTTAGTACTGTCTACACTGCAGTGGAAGATGAATCTAGTCACCCCACTTTCATTTCTTGATTACATTGCAAGGAGGTTGGGATTGAAGAGCAATTTGTTCTGTGAATTTCTTAGGAGATGCGAGTGCTTGCTTCTGTCAATCATTGCTGGTAAGCCTTTTCTCAATATTGTCAAAGTTTTCCCTTTTGGGCTTTTTTACTCATTCTCTTATTCTTTTGTTATATCAATTGCGGATTATAGATTCATGTGTTATCTGCCTTCTACACTAGCCAATGCCACAATGATGTACGTTTTCAATAGCTTAGAGTACCAAGAATTCAGCTCCATTCATTAAACAAAAGAAACTTTGGATCATTGCCAGGCAGTCTCAAAGGGGTTGTGGATGTTTCATTTAGCTTTGATAGCTCAAACGATTCATGGGCAATGTGTTCTTCCACAGCAACATCAGTTTCTTCGTCATCATTTCTCAAAATGAGAGGGAAAAAGCTGGCAGTGAGCACAATGATCTCGACCGCCTTGGAGGTTGAGTGTTGTACTCGTTATGCCCTCATGAGAATTAAATATTCATGTAAGGATTCAATAGTTGGAATAATAGTTGTGGGTCATGGCTGTTGATGTTTAATGGGTCAAAGTAGATATCTAGCGTACTGCATACTTATTCATCTTTTAATTAGAACATTTGGCAATTTTTTTGTTTATTCATGTAAAAATGTTTTATAAATTTTGTTAATTCGTTGAATTAATTGTAATGGTCATTACTTATTTGTAAAATACTTTGTTTTGCTTGTTATGTTATCATTTGTTTAGTTTAAGTTGCACATAAAAGTGAAGAATGGTTTTCTTGTCTGAAATAAAATAATTCGAAAAATTTGTTATCTTTGCAAGAAGAATGTGATGAAGATAACATATGCATTTTTTTTTTCTGGACACAGAAATAATACAAAGCATTTGAATTGGACAAGAAGATTTTAGCAATGTTGCCTCGTTAATTTTTTCTTCAATCAATTAACATTAAACTATTAAAATTTATTGAATAATCAAATTTATTGTATAAAATATTATAAAAAAATTCTCAAAATCTCAAAGTAAACACGTTTTCAAGTTTTCTATTTTAAGAAACAATTTTTCAAAATGACAGAGAATGAGTTTTCAATAATTCCAAAATAGACGCTCAAAACAGAAAATACAAAATGAATTCAAAACTCAAAATACAAAACTGAAACAAAAAGAGAACAACCCCTAAGCAATGCTACTATCAAAACGAGGTGCTAAAAGTGTGAGGATTCTAAAACGGTTACACAAATTGACAATTGATCTCATTTAATGTCATTCGTATCAAACTTCCAGAAACCTTTGAACCAAGATAGATCAATTCCATTAAAGACCTGGCCATCGGTAGAGATATCCAAATTATGGCGTGGAGATTACCATTAGTTATAGAGGCAACATTTGATTTGGGTGCAGTACAATAAGTAAATTGAACATAAAATTTTCTTGCACGCTTCCATTAACAGGAGAAGATTTACATGCACAAAACTCGTATGACAGATGTATGCACAATGCACTATCAATCCGATTTGCGTACACTGTGATATTAATTTTAACACTTTGGGGTAAAATAAAATTAAAATCTGGATATGTTATATCTACAAGTAAAATTTCTCGCTATCAGTAGGACAAAACCATCACCAATCATGTTCAGAGTACAAACGTACACAAGGATTATAATGGCAATTCACCACTGTCTGAAATGATTACTTGGCTTTTGGGCATTCCATCTTGTCTGCCTTGGGCTTCAATCTTGTACACAACATCCATCCCTGAAAGCACTTCGCCAAAGACAACGTGATGACCGTCCAACCTTGACAACATAAATTGATTACATGAACAAAAATCTTGATGAATGTGTTCAAGAAGCTTACATGCACTAAAAAGAATTGGATGAGAAATAATTCAAATATATGCGTTAAGCAAGAAATGAAACAAAATTAGTAAGGGATGAATATTCAAGTTGATAGCAACAAGGCAGTTGAAATTCATTTTTTAAAATTTACATGTTCAACATTGTGATCTCATTCACGATCCATTGTTTATCAGGATCTTGTTTGTGTAACCCAATATTTGCATTTTTGAAACTCCATAGCTACTATGCTGAGTTTTCTGCACGAATTGAGAAGACGAATAAATAGTTACCAGCTCGTTTTCACTACTGTGATGAAGAATTGAGATCCATTAGTATCTCGTCCGGAATTTGCCATCGAGAGAAATCCTGTGGCCAAACAAAAATGTGTTTCGATATCACGTAAAAATAGTTTGCAAGGCTTGAACTTCTGTTAATATATATGTCTCACTTGCTGCAGATTATTTCGAATTGAGAGAGAAGAAGAGGATTAGGGCTAGTGGAGGGTTTTCTTTTGGAGAGAGAATTATGAATCATAGCTTTAGGTATTACACTATTTTTGGTAAGAGGATAAGAGATATTTTGTACACGTCGTTTTGGGTAACATCACCAGGATTCAACACGTGGCAGGATAAACGGGCTCTTTTATATTGTTAGGATTTGGTAACTACTAATGCGAAATGGTGCACCAGTTAATGAGAAAACAATTCATCCCATAAAAGCGAGAGCACTTACCAGGACCAGTGTGCTTTAGTTTGAAGTTCTCGTCAGGGAAACTACCACCAAAAATTGATTCGCCACCTCTTCCATCTCCACGGGTAAAGTCGCCTCCCTGGATCATAAAGCTTGGTATGATCCTGTGGAATGCGCTACCTTTATAGTGAAGAGGCTTCCCACTTGTTCCAGTTCCTTTTTCCCCTGAGATCAGTAAAATTACTACACATTAAAAAAGGAACGTGAAAGTCAAAATCTCATCTTTTGTGACGTGAACCACACAGCAAAATGGTCAGAGCTAGTTTACTTCTGCACATAACCTATCCGATCTCATACTCAAGGAAATTTGTTCAAATGGACATGAAAAAAGATCGCTTCAGCCATATTCATATCTAAATTAATCTCTAGAAAAAGGAAAACATGAAGGAAATTAATAAGATCCTTAGGAGCAAAGTTTTCAATAGTTGGTGATAAATTTGTTTTGGGAGACCCAACTTTGGGAGTTCACCTCAAGCCCCGAAAATCACAGAACTGGCCCTCATGATGCAATGTAGTTTGGTTGTTCATGTAAGAAAACTGTTATAAAAGTTATTTCGGATGTAATGTGAATCCATGTCACCGAGAAAGCTCTGAGGGGCTGTTGAAAGGGGGAGGAAGAATCTATCCGCAGGTAGAGCACCAACGGAAGTTCACCTCATTGCATACTGTAGACAATTTGAAAGGAGAGGCCTTGGAGAAATTTTGAAGGCTTTGTTAATCTCTTAGGCCATATTCATATCCAAATTAATCTCTAGAAAAACGGAAAACGTGAAGGAAATTCATAAGATCCTCAGGAGCAAAGTTTTCAATAGTTGGTGATAAATGTGTAGAAAGGGCGGAAATAATTAACATCACTTAGCCTCCGATCAAACTTCATTTTCAACCAATACATTCCAATGGAGCCATAAGTATTATTCACTTATCTACCCTTAATTTCCATTTTTTTTATAAATTAAACCATTTATAAATTCTTTCCAAAAGGAGCTTAGTGATGCAATGTAGCTTGGTTGTTCATGTGATAAAACTGTTATAAAACTTATTTCGGATGTAATTGGAATCCATGTCACCGAGAAAGCTCTGAGAAGCTGTTGAAAAGGGAAGGCAAGAGCACCAATGGAAGTTCACCTCATTGCATACTGTAGACAATTTGAAAGGAGAGGCCTGGGAGAAATTTTGAAGGCTTTGTTAATCTCTATATAAGCTGAAAAAAGCAGTTTCTAATTGTTATTTCTTTGGAGCAATCAATCCATTTTTTGTTAAATAGATCCTTAAAAAGGAATGTTGTGCAAAGCAACATAAGTTACTATGCCCCTGTTTGGCACCCATTCTCATTTTTTTCTCTTTCTTCATTTCAACCACACATTTTCCAAATAAAATAATATTACACACAAATCTAAAACTTTTCATTAACTTTTCCACCACACATTCTCTCATCCATCACTATTCCAAAAATTCTATTCTCCAAAAAATGGGTGTCAAACACCCTCTATATACTCACAAGAATTTGAGAATTAAGGTATCCAACCAATACTAGTTCGGATGGAAAACTCACTTCTATGTGTTGAAAAAGGTAAAAAGAAAGGATCTTTTCAGCAAAAGATATTAGCCAAGCTCCTCCATAGGAATTTTCAGGAAAGGGGGTAAGGATTATATCATAATCTCATTGTGGAATCCTTGATGTATAATTTGATTAAGAATCTTAACTTGTCTGTATGTTATGTCATTAGCAGAAATAAAAATAATAAAAGAGAGAAATCGTTGGCTACCTGTGCAAAGAGCCCGAAAATTTTCTGCAGCATGAAATATATAGTAAGCCAAAATTCATTTTGTAAGATCATGTATGATGGATACTAGAAGATTGAGAAATTTTATGTGCTTCACTCAATAGAGTACCTGCTGTCTTTGGTACTGTTTTCCCGTATAGGCCCATGACAATACGCCCTAAAAAAGTCACATTGTTTGGTTTTATTTTATTCAAGATGACGTCAAAAGAAATCACAAATATTTGATCCATCCATGCACATAAACCAGCAAGTTATTAAAAAGGTACATTTGCCCACTTGATATCAATACATATCAGCAATCAGGGAAATGATATGGATCCTGTGTTTCAACAATGCTATGGAAAAGTTCAACTTTCGACTACATGCTATTCTTGCAGCATAAATGCCATTCATCATTTGATTTTAACTCAGGTATATCAAGCAAATAGAATATGTTTGAGTACATAGCCCCTGTTTGACCCACATTATTTTTTTCATTCTCATTCTTCTACTCATTTTCAACCACGCATTCTTCAATAAAATAATATTTTCCATCACATCAATAATTTTTCCTTCTTTTTCAACCACATATTCCTCATCACATCACTTCAAAAAAATGCATTCTTTCATTTTAATATGCACCAAATACACTCATATTATTATCTTAAATGTGTCGATAAATGTGTGATCTATACATTTTAAGTCAGCTAAACATTATTAGTGTCATGGATCCTAAAGAGGATTGTTTTCCATTCCTATAACAGACTATAATTCAAATTCCCTGAGCTAAGCAAAACAATTTATGACATGCCTAGTTACAAATAGCCTTAGGTGAGTTAATTCATATCCTACTTGTGCAAATCAATTCTAACTCCAACGCACCCTAGCATAGATCTGAGGCTCAGGGTACCAAAACCGCATCAGAAATAACCAAGATGAAGTTCTTCCAGTGCTTGGGTTCCCCGTGTCCAACCAATGTCTATGCTATGATGTGCACCGAAATGCACAAACCTACTCATCAATTGACATTGTTTCACAAAAGAGAGTCCAGATCAACTATGAAACTGAAAGAAGTTCGAATTTATCCCCTTGAATCCTCAAAACATGGGTACAGATACTGCTTACCAATGGGTTTTCCATCAATTTCAATGTCAAAGTAAACTTTGTGAGTCACTTCTACATCCTTCGAGGTTTTCACCTACATCAGTTAATTATAGCACAAAATGACTACATGGGAAACAAAAAATTATAGATCAAAATAATTTTTCAAAAATTCAAACCTCTTGATTAAGCTTGCTATCTGAAATCAATTTTTTGTCAGATGAAAATCCTGCATCTGTTAACCGATTCTGAAATCCAGACGGAATTAATCGCCCGATAATAAACCCCACTAATTACGCATAAAAAACTTAAAACAAATATTTTACCAGAATGAGAGCAAGAGTTCCAAATAGAACCGCAACCCAGAGAAGTACTACCAGAATCAATCTGTTTCTGTTGGTCATCTCAATGGCGGAGCAAATCTTCTGTTTTTAGGGCTTCTGATTTTTATTGTTTTGATCTGCAAAAAATTGCCATTTTATAGTTTCGTAGAAAGCTAAGCATATTAATTATAGAACTTAAAAATGTGGTTCGTGTTATAAAAGTGAAAAAAAGGAGAGAGAATGAAAGTAAAAAAAGTTGTGTATTTAATTGAGAATTAAGATCAATATTTATAGGTTTAATTTAAAATGAGAGTTACAGTTGGAATGAAATACACTTTTTGAATTAGATAAGAGTCATATATGTATCATAATAATATTAAATAATCATCAACACTCCCCATTTAATGATTATTTGTACAATAATTGTTTCGTTAAAACCTTTTTTTGATAAAAACTCAATGAGACAAAAAAATCAAATGAATGAAAAAGAATACAGTTATTTTGGAGTATAAAAATGCTACCTCATTAAAATTTTGTTAGGAAAATCCAGTGGGATAAAATCTATGCGAAGGAAAAAGAGTACAACTACTCCCCCTGATGTTGATCATTGAAATTTTTTGAGTCGATACATTCCAATCTTTTGAACCAATTTCTTGGAAGTAGATGTTAGCAGTGCTTTTGTAAATAAAATCAGCTGCATTGTCACTTGAACGAATTTGTTGAATATTGATGTCGCCATTTTTCTGAAACTCATGGGTATGAAAGAATTTTGAAGAAATATACTTCGTCCTATCACCCTTGATATAGCCTCATTTGAATTGTGCAATACAAGCAGCATTATATTTATATAAAATTGTTTAACTATTTTTTGTTGAAACTAATCCGCGTGATGCTTGGATATGATGGGTCATGTTCCTCAACCATACACATTCTCGGCATGCTTCATGGATTGCAATAATTTCAGAATGATTTGAGGATATTACTGTTAATGATTGTTTCATAGATATCCATGATATAACTGTTCCTCCACATGTAAACACGTATCATGTTTGTGATTTAGTTTTATGTGGGTCAAAGAGATAACCTGCATCTGCATATCCCACTAAAGCAGATCCTGACTTTTGATAATATAATAATCTCAAATCAATAGTACCCTTTAGGTAACGAAAAATATGTTTAAAACCATTTCAATATCTTTGTATTGATGTAAAGCTATATCTTGCAAGGAGATTTACAGAAAAAGCTATGTCGGTCGAGTGCAATTCACAAGATAAGTTAATGCTCCAATTGCATTAAAATGTAGTACTTCATGACCAATAATTTTTTCTCCATCTTCAAGTGGACGAAAATGATCATTTTTTATATCAAGTGATCGAACAACCATAGATGATACCAATGGATGTGCATTATTCATATAAATCGTTTTAAAACTTTTTCTGCATACGTAGATTGATGAACAAATAATCCTTCTAGGAGATGTTCAATTTGCAATCCGAGACAAAATTTGGTTTTTCCCAAATCTTTCATCTCAAATTCATTTTTCAAATAATCTGCAGTTTTATTGAGCTTTTCAGAAGTTCCAATTAAATTTAAGTCGTCAACATAAACTGCTACAATTGAAAATCCAATATTTGTTTTCTTTATGAAAACGTATGGGCAAACATCATCATTTTTATAACATTCCTTCAACAAATATTCGCCAAGACGATTATAGCACATGCGTCCGAATTGTTTCAATCCATATAATGATCTTTGCAATTTAATTGAGAACATGATTCTCGAGCATATATCATTTGTTTCGCGCACTTTAAGTCACTTCTAGGACTTCCATATATATGTCACTATCAAATGAACCATACAAATAGACAGTACTACATCCATAAAGCGCATATCGAGCTTTTGTGACACGGTCAAACTAATTAAGAATCTAAAAGTGATGGTGTCCATTACAGGAGAATATATTTTCTCATAATCAATTCTGGTATTTGTGAAAAACATTGAGCTACGAGTCGAGCATTGTATCTTGTAATTTCATTGTTTTCATTTCTCTTTCGTACAAAAACTCATTTGTATCTAACAAGGATTACATTTTCAGGTGTTCGAACTACACATCCAAACACTTTCCGTTTCTCTAAGGAATTCTATTCCGCCTGTATGACTTCTTTCTACTTTGGTCAATCATTTCTATTTTGACAATCTTTAACAGACAGTGATTTATGATCATCATTTTGCATAATACTAAGAACCACGTTAAAGACAAATATATTGTCTATAACAACATGATTCCGCTCCAATAATTTATGATATAACATGTAATTTATTGAAATTTCATTATTTTCGGACACTTGTGATTTTTCAAGAACCATATTCTCAATATTTGATTAATCAATTTTCTCTAATGTTATTTCTTCTTAAGTTTTTGGTTAGTTTTTCTCTTGTACTTTTCTTTTTTGAGGTACAGAGTCGTTTGAACCAACTGGTCGACCACGCTTCTGGCATATTTGAAATTCATTTGCTACAACAAATTGTTCTACAGGGACATCATTTTTTGCTGGAATATTTTCTGCTGGTATATATGACTTTGTCACATTTCTCGTGTCAACAAATGCATCCGGTAATTGATTTGCAACATTTTGTAAATTAATGATTTTTTCAACTTCTTTCTCACATTGATTGCTACAAGAATCAAAATGAGATATAGTTGTTTCATTCTAAGAAATTTTACTTTATTTATCAGGATGTAGTTTTTCTTTCACAAAGTTGGGAAAGTCATTTCATCAAAATGACAATCTGCAAAACCTGCAGTAAATAAATCACTCGTTAATGATTCGAGATACCTAATAATAGATGGTGAATCAAAACCCACATAAATCATAAATCTTCATTGGGGGCCTATTTTAGTCTGTTTTGGGGGTGAAATAGGGACTTGAACAATACAACCAAAAACCCACGAGTGAGAAATATTAAGTTCATGACTAAATGCTAGTTGCAAAGATGAACATTGATAATATGTCGTTGGTCTGATACGAACCAATGACGCAACATGCAATATGGCATGACTCCAAACAGAAGTTGTGAGTTTTGTTTTCATAAGTAATGGTCTAGCAATAAGTTGTAGACGTTCAATAAATGATTCCACCAAACCATTTTGCGTATAGACATGCGCAACCGAATGTTCAATAATATCCCAATTGACATACAATAATCATCAAATGCTTGTGATCTAAATTCACCGACATTGTCAAGACGAATAGTCTTGTTTGAGTAATCGAGGAATTGCGTACGTAATTTTATGATTTGAGCAAGTAGTATAGAAAAAGCTACATTCCTAGTAGAAAGTAGGCAAACATGTGACCATTTAGTAGAAGAATCAATTAATACCATAAAATAATGAAATGGTCCACATGATGGGTGCATTGACCCACATATATCTCCATGAATCATTTCCAATAAAGTTGGAGATTAAATATTGATCTTTGTAGCAAAAGGTCTAATGACTAACTTGCATTGCAAACAAGCCACACATGGATAATCATTAGGTAAAAGAATCTTCTGGTTCTTTAAAGGATGTCCATGTAAGTTATTTATTATTCGACGCATCATTATAGCTCCTGGATGTCCAAGTCGATTATGTCAAAGTATAAAATTTTTTAGATCAACGAACTTCTGGTTTATGATAATATTTGATTCGACCATTTTTATAAATGTATAATACATACCGATGAGAGTGTATAAATTTTTTCTTTAATCTGCTTCTTGTCAGATGCAAAAGAAGTTATGCAAAGATATTCAACATTATTTTCTTACATCGTCTCAATGTGATATCCATTGCAACGGATATCTTTAAAACTAAGCAAATTTCTTCTAAATTTGCTTGAACAAAGTGCATCATCAATATATAATTTTGTATTATTTGGAAAAATAATACAATCTCTTCTGAAGCTTTCAACGAAATTCGATGCACCTGATATCGTATTAACATTATTTTATGCTAATGTTAAGTCCAAAAAATATTTTTTGTCTTGAAGAATAGTATGTGTAGTTGCACTATCAATCAAACAAATATCTTGACAATCCATCGCGAATCTATAAAAAAACAAATATATTTTAAAAATACTTGAATTTAAATTTAAAATAGTAAACATAATTTATTATTATGAAATTAATGATGCATACTAAAGTTTTAGTTTTCTTGCAAAAAATAAGAACATAATTTAAATTGAATTTCTAAAACAAAAGGAAATATTAGAAAGTGAATTAATCTATATCTTCAATTACACCACCTCCAATCAAATGGCCAATATTTCCATTTGGATCGGCAAAGAAATCAGATACATTCAAATGAGTAACATCAATTGGACCATCATAATCAGCACAATTTGTCTCCACTTTTTCCTTTCTTTTGATTGATTTTTGGTAGAAAGCCATGAAGTGTTTTGCCAAACAACAGGTACGTGCCCAATGCTCTTTCATTCCACATCTAAAGCAACTTTCTTCATGTTTCTTTTTGGATGTGCTACTTTCGTTTGCTTTGTGCCTTTTGAAATTATTGTCTTGTTGCTGATAATTTTGTTGATTATTTTGTCCATGATTTATTCCACGTGTACGTCCGCATCTGCGTCCACGTCCGCATCCTTGTCTTGATATTGTATTTGCTTCAAACAATGCAGTACCATTTGCTTCAGGAAATGGTACAGAACCAGTTGGACACAACCCATGATTTTTCATCGACAGTGTATTATTTTGTTCAGCCACAAGCAGGCAAGATATGAGTTTGGAGTACCTTTTGAAACTACGCTCACAATATTGCTGCTGCGGAGCACATTCGAGGCGTAAAATGTGGAAAAAGTTTTCTCCAACATATCATCATCAGCGATTTTTTCTCCACACAATGTCAATTTTGAACATATTCTGAATAGTTCAGAACTGTACTCAATAACAGTTTTGAAATCTTGTAAACGAAGATGCATCCACTCATAGCGGGCTTTGGGAAGGATGATGATCAAATCTTTCAATTAATTTTTTCCAAAGAACATGTGGATCTTTTTCAGTGAGATATTCAATTTTCAATCCATCGTAAAAATGATGACGAAGGAAGATGAGTGCTTTTGTACGATCCCGCAAGGATTTTTTGTTTCCTTCTTTTATCGTCTCTCCCAAACCTTTTGAGACAAGATGGATATCAACATTGAGTACTAATGACAAATAGTTTTTGCCAGATATATCCAGTGCAGCAAATTCAAGTTTTGTAATGTTTGCCATTTGATTAACTACACAATAAAGCAAAAGATAATACAATTAGTTTCAAAGAATATGATTAAACATCAATATTCAATATCAATATGATATAAGTTATATGTTTTCCTTCAAGGATAAACACTAATTTAAAATAGTATGTTTTTCGAAACACGTGCTACTTCAGGAGTACGTTGTATTTTAATATTGCTTCTTTAAGAACAATATGTCAATATTTTTCTGGAATATTGAAAAATATAATTTATATTTTTCAGGAGCAAGTAATATTCTTCTGGAATATTAATTGTAATATTGTGCTACTTCAGGAGCAACAACATAATAATTTATCGTTTTGAATTTATGAAAGAACATTTAAAATATCTAATCAAGTTAAAAATATTAAATACCATACAAATAAGAATTGATCAAAGAAAAGAACAAACAAGAATTGAATAAATTATAAATTAGAAACTGATTGCATCGAATTGGAGCATGAAAATTATGATTATGGTGGTAGACAATTGGTAGAATTGTTACAAATTCAATAATAACAATATTGGGAAAATAGACAAATTGTAGAACCATTATGGGATTGTACATGTTGGCAGAAGTAGAGAAACAACTGAATTAGCAAAAGTAAAGAAACAAATTGAGCCCATGTTTGAAATCCATTTTGAGAGAAATAGAAATTTTGGAATAGTTATTGATATGAGAATGTGTGGTGGAAAAGTGATGAAAAGTTTTTGATTTGTGTGTAATATTATTTTATTTGGAGAATGTGTGGTTGAAATGAAGAATGAGAATAAGAATGAAAAAAAGAAAGATAAATTAATAGGTGTCAAACATGAGCTGAGATGTTTCATGAATATTTAATGAGAAATTGGCAGATCCATTATGGGAAAAAGTACTCAATTGGCAGAGAACTCAATTGGTACACCTGATAACGTGTTGGCAGAGAGCTTAATTAGCAGAACCATTATGGTTTCCACACTATAATGTTTTAATATGATTGAGACATGAGACGTGCAAAATATGCTTGAAACTATAAATCAGATTCATGTGAATTGATGCACATATATTTATATAAAGAATTCACGTGTTATCAAATTAATTTTGGTACACGTGAGAGATGATTACGTTTAAAAAGATTATTACCTTCACTAATTTTTTTTGAAAAATTAAGCTTCGTATTGATAACGTGTTATAAAAGAGAGAAAGAAAGTCAATGGACTTGTGTGTATTTTATTGAAAATCAATACCAATATTTATAGGGTCTAAAATGAGAGCTACAGTTGGAATGAAATACGCCTTCTGAATTATATAAGACGCATCTATGTATCATGATAATACTAAATAATCATCAATAATCATCTCATTATTTTACAATAGTTAGTGCTTACTCTTTAAAATTGTTTGTTTTGCCTTCGTGGATGGAGAGAGAGATATAGATTATTTTTTTAAAAAAAAATAATTGATTTATATTTTCCACCTAAGAATTGATAGGATTTGCATATTATTCTAAGAAAGAAGCTGAATATTTGGTACAAATAGATAAATCTTTATTCTAATAGTGAACTTCCTTATTATTCGGTGAAATACTTGGAATAAGATTAAGGGAATTTTGCATCGATGTCCATACAACAAAAATGGATGAAAATTTTGTCAAATTTTGAAAATAGACTAAAAAATGTCTTTTCGGGATGCAAAAAGTCAAATCTACCCTTGTAATTACATTTTTGTTTGGATTTAATGCTCAATTAATACTAGGATTTGATATTTGGTTTGTCGAAGAAGATACTCATGAATCTAGTAATTATACAATGGATAATACAATTGTTAACTAAAAAAATGTTAGGAATATTTCCTAACATTTTTTTAGAAGATTAAGTGATATTTTCTCTCAAAAAATATTAATTTAATACTGCTTCATCATTGAAATATCAAGCTTGAAATATAGTTGATTCATCTTCCATTTTGAGGTTAACATTTACAATTTTTTGAATGTTTTAATTTTGCAATTTACTATTTTGAAGCTCCTGTTTGGTACACATTAAAATTTTTTTTCTCGTTCTTCTACTCATTTTCAACAATATATTCTTCAATAAAATAATATTTTTCATCACATCAATAACTTTTCCTTCTTTTTCAACCACACATTCTCCATCAATCTACTATTCTAAAATACATTATTCCAAAATAATGTGGCTCAAACACACCCGAGATCTTAAATACAATATGCTCATATTACTTTGCAAATTATCTTCATTCATTCATTTTGTTTTGCTTTGTGAACTATTTTGACAAAATGTAGCTGCTTTAAAGCGTATGAAATGGAATATTTCCTATTTAGCTCCTATTTGGTACACATTCTTTTGAAATATATTATTTAAAAACTCATTTTTAACTGTATATTCTTCAATAAAATAATATTTTACAATATATCAATAATTTTTCCTTACTTTTTAACCATATATTTCTCATAATATCACTATTTAAAATACATTTTTTTCTCAATAATATCCATTAAAAACACCCTTACTATAACATTGTGTAAATTCTTTGTCAAGGTTGATCATTGATGAATACACTTGATGTTTCATCAAGAATGTTTTTCCATCATACACTTTAAATGCGATCTTGACATTTTCTAACTATTGGGATAGGTATCATGACTTTTCGTGTAATCAATTTGCAACTATTTGGTAGAATTTATTCATAGGTGACTCATCTACGCATTTAAAATTGGATATATTGTACAGAATGCTCACTATTTAGTTTGCTTAATTTAAGGTATGAGTGTCAAATTTGAGATTCCATAGTCTTCCAAAACAATAAAAAAACGTTTAGTATAGACAGTTGAACTGTAGGTCTCGACAATTTTTTATTGACTTTCGACAATATTGCTTGCGTGTACTAAACTACACCAATCTGAGCCAATTAGTAAGACGCTCAATTTTTGGGTTCGCGTAAAGAACATTATTAAAAAACATAACATAAATTGAACATATTTGATCACGGTAAATATTTTTCATCTACATCAACTGTTATCCATATTTAACATGCCAATATCGTTATCTTCTGTTTCATTGTTGAAGCTGAAGACAATGATATCACATAGTGGGACATTTGGAACGTAGTAATCATTATTAGAATCGTCTTCATGAGGAAGCATGTAGACGAACATGTTCTCATTCTGTAATGGAAAGGATGCGAAGGAAAACCTTGTTTAAGTACGGGAAATAAACCAGTGAAAGGATTCTCCAACTAGTTAGCTCATCCATATCACCATTGTTTGAATCAATTAGATGTTGAACAAATGGGCATTCAAGAAGGGATATGGTGATGCTCTAAAATGTTGTATGCAAATTGTTCTTTTAGGTGAAGTGTATAAATATGTTAGAAATTGTAGGCTCATGATGGAAAACTACACCTCAAATTTGTTTTAATGTATTACAGTACACGATTGTTTGCAATTATTGTGTTATGTTTATCAACTTTTCTAGTTAATTTCATTAATTGTACATTCATTTGGTGTAGCCTTTTTATCGACAAGTTTCAGTAATTCATTTTCATTAATTGATATCGAATTTTAATACGGCATTAGTGGTAGTATCATTGATCATCCAATTTATTTGCAATTGGTTCCTTATAAATGATATCTCGATAGTTCAACCTGCTACACAATAAAATGTATTTTCACACATAGGAGTTCGAAATCCATCTGCAACTCCATTAACATGATCAAATCCCAACTTTAGATGTTGATTTAACATACAATAAATTCGTACGACACATAGTGAAGCAAATCAAAGACATTTTCATTTTATTATAATGTCGAGAAATTCAATAACCATATGTTTCGAATGACAGATTTTCTCGATAAATGATTCGTCTGTACTTTAAAATAGCTCTTTAGATGCAAACATGAATAAGATGTTTCAATCCACAATGACCATAGAATGAATCACATTGCAACAAATTGAATCAACCACATAATGAAACACATTACCTAAGCTGTGAATCAACAAATTGAATCACATTACGACAAATTAAAACAATATATCAATCCACAAATTCAACCTACATTGCTAAACTTACAACGGATATTTATAGTGTAATAAACTACGATGAACATGTATATTCTAATAAACCACAAATTCCACCTACATTCCAAGCATACCATCATAAAGTTCCAATGAAATCCCATACAAGAACTTAATTCATGAGAAAATAAACCACAATGGACATGTATATTTTAATTTCGAGGCAAACCCACAATCTATTAGAGGCGAAAATATTAGAATTCTAGCCTTAATATTAGAATACTCATTTGAGCTTTTTAAATCTATCAATTATGATATTATATCATGTATCCGCTATAGACATTATTTATTTTGCCTTCGTGATTGGGGAGAGAGATATAGATTATTTTTTAAAATAGAATAATTGATATCTATTTTCCACATTTGCATACTATTCTAATAGTGAACTTCCTTATTATTCAATTAAATACTTGGAATAAGATTAAAAGAATTTGCATAGATGTCCATACAATGAAAATGGACAAAAAAATTTGTCAATTTTTTAAATTGGGCTCAAAAATGTCTTTTTTGGATGCGAAAAGTCCTATTGACCCTAGTAATTACGTTTTTGCATGCATTTAATGATAGGATTTGATATTTGGCCCTTGTTTGATCCCCATTTTTTAAAAAATATATTTTTCTCTATCTTATTTTTAATTACACAGTTTTCAATAAAATAATATAATACGTAACCCAAAAACTTTTTTTTTCATTTTTAACCACACATTCTCTATCAAGCAACTGTTCCCAAATGTATTCTAAACCAAAAATGGGATTCAAACAAGCCCTTGGTTTGTTGAAGAAGATAATCATGAATCTAGTAATTATACAATGTATAATACTATTGTTAACGAAAGAAAATATTTCATAACATTATTTTTAGAAGATTAAGTGACATTTTCTCTCCAAAAACATTAATTTAATACTGCTTCATCATTGAAATATCAAGCTTGAAATATATTTGATTCATCTTCCATTTTGAGGTTAACATTTACAATTTTTCGAATATTTTTATCTTATAACTTACTATTTTGAAATCTTAAATACAATATGCTCATATTGCTTTGCAAACTATTCATCATTCATTCATATATTTTTTTATGTGAACTATTTTGACAAAATATAGTTGCTTCAAAGCATATAAATTTTTGGAATATTTCCTATTTAATATAGCATCGTGTAAATTTTTTGTCAATGTTGATCATTTAGTAGTTAATCATTGATGAATACACTTAATGTTTCATCAAGAATGTTTTTCCACCATACACCTTAAATGTGATCTTGAAATTTCTTAAATATCAGGATAGGTATTGTGACTTTTTGTCTAATCAGTTTGCAATTATTCAGTAGAATTTATTCATAGGTGAGGACGTCTATGCATTTAAAGTTCGATATATCAAATTTCTACAGAGTTCTTACCATTTTGTTTTAATTTCAAACATGAGTGTCAAATTTGAGATTCCATAGTCTTCCAAAAACAATACAAAGCGTTTAGTCTAGACATTTGAGCTGCAGGTCTCCATAATTTTTATTGACTTTTGACAGTATGGCCTGCGTGTACTAAACTACACCAATCTAAGCCAATTAGTTGGACACTCAATTTTCAGGTTCACACACACAACATACTTTAAAAACATAACATAAATTGATCATATCGGATCGCGTTAAATATTTTTCTTCATTCATTCCTTTTTTTTTTTTTTTAACTATTTTGACAAAATATAGTTTCTTCAAAGCATATAAGATTTTTGAATATTTCCTATTTAATAAAGCATTGTCTAAATTCTTTGTCAAGGTTGATCATTTAATAGTTGAGCATTGATGAATACACTTAATGTTTCATCAAGAATGTTTTTCCACCATACACCTTAAACGCGATCTCGACATTTCTTAAATATCATGATAGGTATTGTGACTTTTCGTCTGATCGGTTTGCAACTATTCGGTATAATTTATTCACAGATGCCTCGTCTATGCATTTAAAGTTCGATATATCAAATTTTTACAGAGTTCTTGCCATTTCGTTTGCTTAATTTCAAACATAAGTGTCAAATTTGAGATTCCTCAGTCTTCCAAAAACAATACAAAGCATTTAGTCTAGACAGTTGAACTATAGGTCTATACAATTTTTATTGACTTTCAATAGTATGGCTTGCGTGTACTAAACTACACCAATCCGAGCCAATTAGTTGGACACTCGATTTTCAAGTTCACATAAACAACATAATTTAAAAACATTAATAAATTGATCATATTGGATCACGTTAAATATTTTTCATCTACATCAAGTGTTATCCATATTTAATATGTCACTACCATTATCTTCAATCTCATCGTTGAAGCTAAAGACAATAATATCATATGGTGTGAAATTTGGAATGTAGCAATCATTATTAGAATTGTCTTCATAAGGGAACATGTAGACGAACATTTATCAACTTCCTCATTCTATAATGGAAATGATGTGAAGGAAACCTCGTTCAAGTTTGAGAAATAAATCGGTGAAGGGATTCTCCAACTAGTAGGTTGATCCATACATATGGGCATTCAAGAAGGGATATGGTGATACTCTAAAATGTTGTATGCAAATTGTTCTTTCAGGTGAAGTGTAGAAATATGTTAGAAATTGTATGCTCATGATGAAAGACTAAACCTCAAATTTGTTTTAATGTAATAAAGTACACGATTGTTTGCAATTATTGTGTTCGATTTATCAACTTTTCTTGTTAATTTCATTAATTGTAAATTCATTTGGTACGACCTTTTATCGACAAGTTTAGTAACTCATTTTCATTAATTGATATCGTATTTTAATATGTCATTAGTGGTAGTATCGTTGATCATCCAATTTATTTACAATCGATTCCTTATAAATGATATCTTGATAGTTCAACCTGCTACACAATAAAATGTATTTTCACACATAGGAGTTCGAAATCCATCTGCAACTCCATTAACATGATCAAATCCCAACTTCAGATGTTGATTTAACATACAATAAATTCGTATAACACATAGTGAAGCAAACCAAAGACATTTTCATTTTATTATAATGTCGAGAAATTCAGTAACCATATGTTTCGAATGATAGATTTTCTCGATAAATGATTCGTCTATACTTTAGATGCAAACATGAATAAGATGTTTCAATCCACACTGACCATAGAACGAATCACATTGCAACAAATTGAATCAACCATAGAATGAAACACATTACCTAAGCTATGAACCAACAAATTGAATCACATTGCCACAAATTAAAACAACATATCAATCCACAAATTCAACCTACATTGCTAAACTTTCAATGGACATTTTTAGTGTAATAAACTACGATGAACATGTATACTCTAATAAACCACAAATTCCACCTACATTCCAAGCATACCATCATAAAGTTCCAATGAAACCCCGTACAAGAACTCAATTCATGAGAAAATAAAACACAATGGACATGTATATTCTAATTTTGAGGCAAACCCACCATCTATTAGAGGTGAAAATACAAAATCCTAAAAAAATTATACATTTTTGGCAAAAAAATCCAACATTTTCGAATAATATTAAACCAAAACCATAAATGGTTAAACTTTAGTTAATGGAACGGTGAGAGATGAACATACATTGTGTTAGAAATGAGGAGAAAAAAGAGCCAATTTCTTGTTGGAGTTGCTTTTGGGCTACAAACGTTTTTGCCTTCTTTTGATTTTGACTTATACTATGGAATGAAAAATCATTTACGAAAAAAAGAAGTGGAAATAACTCCTAGTAGGTGTGGGTTACTGATCATAGAAATGTGGAACGATTACTATGGGGTGGGGTGTTTTACCAACGTCGGAGTGGCGTAATCTACGTTTTATTTTTAAAGAAGAGGAAATTGCACCCCATGTCACCTTTTGGATTGCCATTTTAAAAGATTTGTCACTTTTGGACTTTTTTGTCCCTCCAGAAAATTTAAATGCTTTACGCGTCCTTAATCAAATTTGATTTGACTAGATAAAAAATAGTACAAAAAGTGAAAAAAACATCACATCAATCCTTCCCCACTTTCTAAACCTATTTCCCAATTTTGTACGTATGCCCCATTTTGCAAACCCACTTTCTAAACCAAATTCACACAAAATGGGGAAGAAGATGCACGCATCCATTTGAATTTGAAGATTTCTACCTGATGGTAACCACTTCTCAATCTCACAATCGATAATCCACACTCAGTCGGAGTACATTTCAAGTTCAATTTCCGACGACTCGTATTTTTCTCCTACTTCAGATTGAAGTAAATATCATCTTCATTTTCTTTTAGATTTAAATATTTTGAATAACTTGTGCTTTATTTGGGTTATGGTTGGTTGTGATTTTAAGTTGAGGGAAAAAATCGTATGTAGGGTTTCGATTTAATGAGTGACCATATTCAACTTCGTAAAAATTTGAGATTTTCAAGCATTTCCTATGTACTGATGAGTAGAACTTTTTAGTTTGTTTGATTTTTTTGGCTTATGGACAACCAAGATTTGTTCCTTTTTTATTTTCTGTTTTTATTCTTTGAACTACATTTGTAACTAGGATTACTTTAGTATATGTGCCTTGCTAATGAAAATGCGAAAATAGATGAAAATTGTAGTGCACTTTTATTTAGTGTATACATTTAGGTTGCACTTGGAAGCAAGAATATAAGAAAAAATATTATGCTCTTGTTTAGTTTGGTTGTATGATTTTGGTTATTTTACTTGGCTTGAAGCTTTATAGAGAATTTCTTTCCAAATATGATATTGTTTGGAGATTATCGTTAAGCTAAATCCTTGTTGTGTTGTGTTATGAATATGGTTTTGAATTTGTATCAAGCTAGTCTCATTTTTTTTTAAATTTCCGGATCAGCTTAGTTAATTTATTTGTAAGCTTGTCAATTTATCTATACATTTTGATATTTCTTTAATTGAGTCATTGGTTCAATTTTGGTTGAATAAGGAGTTATGCTTGTTCTGTGATTATATTTTCTCAAAAACTTAATTATTCGATTCATAAACACAATAATTGAAATTCATATGTTGGGATCTTTTTTATCTTTTACTGATAGTGATTTGTTAAATCGATTTATGATATATTCACGTACCATTCAAATGAAATTTTTGAGTTTAATTTAAATGTAGGCTGAATTTATGAGTTGATATATTTTTAAATTTGAAGTAGTGTGGTTCAATTTGAGGATTCAAACACGTGATTCATGTTAGCATATGAAGAGTTTAAATGTAGTTCTTATGGAATCTATTTGTCAAGATAAACTGTCATTTTTGACAGTTATGTTTTGTAATTCTCGACAGTTGATTATTGTTTCTCCACGGTTATGATACAATGCCAAACTTGTTTAAGCTACTCTTCTACGTGTATTATGAAGTAAATGTATTGCATATCATCCTTTGACCTTGGTATTTGTTCATGTTTCTGATTTTTGTAGATGAATTTCAAATGTGTCCTAGTAGAACAGGAACATCTACATGCGCATATATTCCAGCACAATAATTTAAAGTTCATCAAGATGGTTCTTGATAAATTCGATTCAGGTCAGAAAATGGACTTCCAAAAATTCTTGTCTCGAGTTCTTGGAAAATTTGCCTGGCAATAAATATCTCATTTGTGCGTAGATGAACAAACTATGATGCCTTTGGAGGGATGTCTGAAGGGCACGTCAGCGCCTTCTTCTAGTGAAGGAAGAGGTGCCATTAAATGCTATCAAGTTAGTATCATTTTTAAAAAAATTTGGATCAGCTTAGTTATATTTATTTGTAAGCTTGTCCATTTATCTATACATGTTGATATTTTTTTAATCGAGTAATTGGTTCAATTTTGGATGAATAAGGAGTTATGCTTGTTTTGTGATTATATTTTCTCAAAATTTGATTATTCGATTTATAAATACAATAATTGAAATGCATATGTTGGGATCTTTTTTTATCTTTTACTGATAGTGATTTGTTGAATTGTTTTATGGTAGATTCACGTAGCGTTCGGATGAAATCTTTGAGTTTAGTTTAAATATAGGCTAAATTTTTGAGTTGATATATTTTTAAATTTGATGTAGTGTGGTTCAATTTGAGGATTCCAACATTTGATTCATATTAGCATATGGAGAGTTCAAATGTAGTTCTTATGGAACCCATTTGCCAAGATAAACTGTCATTCTTGACAATTATGTTATGAAATTCTCGATAGTTGAGTATTGTTTCTCTATAGTTATGATACAATGTCAAACTTGTTTAAGTTGCTCTTCTACGTGTAATACGGAGTAAATGTATTACATATCATCATTTGACCTTGGTATTTGTTCATATTACTGATTTTTGTAAATGAATTTCAAATGTGTACTAGCAGAAGAGGAACATCTACATGCACACATATTCCAACACAATAATTTGAAGTTCATCAAGATGGTTCTTGATAAATTCGATTTGGGTCAGAAAATGGACTTCCAAAAATTCTTGTCTCGAGTTCCTGGAAAATTTGCCTGGCAATAAACATCTTATTTTTGCATAGATGAACAAACTATGAAGCCATTGGAGGAGTGTTTGAAGCGCCGCCTTCTAGTGAAGGAAGAGGTGCCATTAAATGCTATCGATGTAATTGAAAATGAAGAAGTGGTGGGAATGAAAAAACGATGCTCGACACAAATTCGAATATCATTTGTTTCTAACCTAACTCCATACGCTAGGAGTGGTAGGAAGAGAGGAAAAATGAAGAAATTGAAATTTATTGAATGGAAAATATTGTCGTCATTTTTAAATGGTTGAAAATAGTGGAACTTTGTAGATTACAAAGCTTAAGGATCTAATCTTTGTACTTTGAGGATGGAAGATATTGTATAACTTATTTTCATATATGTGTAGTTTATTTTGTAGTTTGCGAAAATATAGTTGTTTAGCCGGTTGTGTAGCTTGATTGTGTAACTATTACTGATTGTGCATTATAATCATGGTCGAGTTTAGGTATATTCCCTCAAACAAATTGCTTATAAATAGCAATGAGTTTTATTGGAAACCTAGAGTCTTTACTTGATTCAGGATGTGTGATGTATATGCCATTCCAAAGTGATTTATTAATATACTAATAAGTCGTTTCATTGTAGTTCCATCTATCACTTTATTGTGAAATATCATATTGGCCTATTCTGCCATAAGTACCTCCATATTCTGTTGAGTACAATTCGACAATGGGTTTGAGTCAGTGATTAACTTTCTTTTCTCGATCTTGATTCGCATAGAAATTTCGGAACTATGGGCCTAATTGAACTGATAGTTCTATTTCAAAGTTTATTGTTCTAGTTTATAGTGGAAAAACTTTATGCATGATAGGAATGTAAAATACATATTTTTCCCTCCTTATTTTATGCGCTCGTATGCTTATTTTGTGCTAAAATATACTCATTACGCTCGTATTTTGATTTAGGCGGCAATTCTATGGATATTGCATAATTTGGGAGAAACAAGTGAAAAGTGACCAAATGGGAAGAAAGTGATAGTTCAGGGACTAAAATGCAAATATTCCAAACTTGTTTCTAACCTTGTGATGAAGATTCGAGAGTGTTATAGGCAAATTGGGTGAAAAAGAAATCAAATGGATGAAATACAATCAAAGTATGATCAAATATCAACTTTTAAGCTGAAAAGGTTGCATCGATTTTCAGCATCATATTGAGACCAGATTTTGATATATCAAACGATCGAATTTGAAGATAGTCTCTGAAGAAAAGTTGTATTTCTTTGAGTTAGCTTTTTCAACGCATCTTGAATCGTATCAATCGGATATCGGGAGAAGAAAATATGATCAAAATACTGAAAGCCTGGGCAACCGCCCAGGTTGCCCAGTTATATTTGTTGGTCGCTCGCCCAACCATCAGAGTGATTAACATAGAAAAAAATAGCCTGGGCTACCGCCCCATTTTGTACTGGGTGCCCAACCAGGCTAAATTGGGAAAAAAATTCTGGTTTCCGAATTTAAGTCAACTATCTATAGAAACAACTATAAATACATATTTTAAAACCCTATAACAAAACAAGAACGCAGAGAACACCCCCCAATTTTATTCTTCTCTATTTTTCTCTTAGATTCATGGATTGTAACTAAACTTTTACACTTGATCGAAAGAGATTGAAGCCGCGGAATCATATATTGTGAGATCTACATGGTTTTTCTTAATTTAATTCATGTTTTTTAGTATTCAATATTCTTCTGCACTTATTTCCATGATTGTTATGTTTAATTGCTAGGAGACCTACTAATTTATTATTCATTACAATCCACCGCTAAGTTAAATATCAAATCTGTAATTGTTTGATTCATTTAACTTGTGAAGCACTAGGAATTGATGATTTTCTGCGATAAATGTTATTAAATCTTAAGAATAATATTTAAATAGATTGAATGCAACTGCTGGTGTTTATGTTATCTAGTTCATTGATTTCTCTATTGTGTAAAACTGTTATTAAATTAAATCTTGAGCGTTGGTCTGTGGTTATTTAATAATTAGGGTTAATTAGAACGCTGGTTTCTAACTAACTAAAAATAATGAAAGATAGGAAAATAATTTCAAAGGTGAATATTTAAAATATAAATTGAATTATTATTGCATATATGATCAATTGTGGATTTTCGAAAGTGGATATTGACTTGGACCAAGATTGATCTTTTGATTATTTTCGTTAATTTAATTTTCAATGTTATTTATTGCGTCACTTATAATTATTTCTTTCTATATATAAAAAGTGGCTATTAAACGGAATATGTTGGTTTAACGGAAAAACTGACGGAATTTATTGATTTAACGGAAAAACTAACGGAATTTATTGTTTTAACGGAAAATCTTTTTTCAACACCCCTTACTTTCAAAATTATAATTAAATAATAATAAAAATAAATTAGCTTTTGATAATTCTTTCAAACTAAAATATCTTGAAGCTAATTTATCCGAATCGATTTTTTCTCGAATCTGATCTATGTATCTAATTACGATTTATCCAACGAGACCAATATTCATATATTTACGATAACTCCATCAATATCTAAATATTTGACACAAATAAAATCTAATTTGATAAATGTATCATTTAGTCCCTAACTTTCAAAATATTAAAATATAGTATATAAAAATTGAATTATATTTTATGAAAATTTTCGGAGTATTACATTCTCACCCACTTAAAATATTTTCGTCCTTGAAAATTTACCCTTCACTTACCAATACTAAGTCTAACACATGATATACATATATTATCGTAATACATATCATACTTTAGCGATAAAATGAATTGCATTATTACTTAAAAAAGAGTAAAGATTTAAGCCATGCAAAAAGTTTAAGTAAACTTATCTTCTTACCCCTTAACATACCTTGAGTTTTCTGTTTATGATTTTGGGTTGGAGATGATAGAGAGAAGCACTTTATTTAATTATTTATCAATTACATAAACATTACATTATTAATTATTTAATTAACCAAAAAAATTACATCTTTATTAATAACAAATTAATTGTTAAACAAAACTATTAAATATAAACTAAGCAAACGTGCATTGCACGTTACTTGCACCTAGTACATACAAAAACCTCTCAATCATTGTACGAAACATAAAATACTGAATTACACACTTTTCGTGGGATCGACTCTTACTTCCACTACTACATTAGTTTTAGAGGTTAAGGTATTACTTTTGGATGTCTGCGACAGCACACAAAAATTTGACGTCGTTGTCGGGGAGTGGTACTAATTTATTTTTGTACTTCTTAGTTGTTTATTTTATTTTTGAAAAAAAAATTATAATTTTCTAGGTTTTTAGGTATTTTATTATTTTTAAAAATTTTAGCATAGAATTTTATTTATCTTTCTTAATCTAGTTTTTTTAAAACTTATTTTTCATTTGTTCTGTTTGTTTATACCCGCAACTCGATCTTTTAATCAAAGTGATTTGCAGTACGATCCATAAATTGAGAGAACTTTGTGTAGGTCAAGGAGTAACATCCAACAAAATTTTGAGTTTGAAGGAGAAAGAACTATGGCCGAAAATAAGACTTTGAAAGATCTTGCAACCCCTACATTGAAACTACAACCTTTATGCATAACTTTTCCTACTTTAGTCAAATCTGGACTAATACACCTTTTGCCTATTTTTCATGGTCTTGCAGATGAAGATCCTCAAAACATCTGAAAGAGTTTCATGTGGTCTGCATGAGTATGAAACCCTCGGGAGTCACAGAAGAACAAATCAATATGAGAGTCTTTCTATTTTCTCTGAAGGATTCGATTAGGGATTGACTTTATTATCTACCATCGAGAAGTATTACCACATGAGATGAAATTGAGAGATTGTTTCTAGAGAAATATTTTCGAACTTCAAGGGCAGCAAATATTAGGAAAGAAATTTGTGGTGTCAGACAAGATCACATGGAATCTCTACATGAGTATTGGGAGCGGTTCAAGAAATTGTGTGCAAGTTATCCCCATCATCATATCAGTAAGCAACTTCTCATCCAATACTTCTATGAAGGTCTTCAATCCACAAAAAGGAAAATGATTGACACTGCAAGTGGATGAGCTTTGGTTGATAAAACTCTCAAAGGTGTGAGAAATTTAATTGCAAACATGGCAGCCAATTCTCAACAATTTGGCGCTAGATTTGATCCCCTTCTAGACAAGTTAACGAGGTAAATGTCTCATCCATTGAACAACAAATAACGAATCTAACCACTCTTGTTTGTTAAATGGCTGCGGTACTATGCAAACAGCGAAGGCATGTGGAGTTTGTTCATTGGTAGGCCATCCAACTGATATGTGCCCAACACTTCAAGAAGAATCCGTTGAACATGTAAATGAAATCGATAGTTTTCCTGGACAACCACAGAAGAATTCTGATCCCTATTCAAACACGTACAATTAAGGATGGATGGATCATCCAAATCTTAGCTATGGGAATCGACAAGTGAATCAACCTATGAATCATAATCGATAGAATTTCTAGCAATATAATCAGCCATACCCTCCTAGACAACAACATGACCAAACATCTAACTATGTTGTGTCTTTAGAGGATATTGTTAAATCTCTTGTCACTTACACTTTGCAATTTCAACAAGAGTTCAGGGCTAGCATTCAATGTTTGGAGAATCAAATGGGTCAAGTAACTAATGCGGTCAGTCGGCTAGAGGTGCAAAGTTCGGGGAAGCTACCATCTCAAATAATGGTGCATCCAAAAGAAAATGTGAGCGTGATCATCCTGAGAAGTGGTGAAGAGGTTGAGATTCCGGTAAAGGCATCCCCTAAGCCGTTGGAGCAAGAAGAGGAAGAAAAAGAGGTTGCAAATAAGACTGTCACCAATGATACTGAGGTGACTGAACGTAAGTTTTTATCCATCTCTGATTATAAACCAATACCTTCTTTTCCTCAAGCTTTAGTAGGATCTAGAAAATATGAACGAAATCATGATGAACTGCATTAAATTTTTAGTAAATATGAGGTAAATATTCTACTTTCAGATTTTTTTAAACAAGTGTCTCGTTATGCTAAAATTTTTGACACAATTGTGCCCGAGTAAAAGGAAACATAAATTGGAAGGGATTGAAAGAGTAAAAATTGGAGAATAGGTATCTGCAATAATTCAAAAGAAACTTCCTACAAAGTGTACGAATCCAGGTATGTTCACTATCCCTTGCATGATAGGCGACACTAAGTTTTAGAAAGCCATGTTAGATTCATGAGCATCCATTAATGTCATGACATATTCTGTATACACTTCCTTGAAACTTGGACGTTTAAATAAAACTAGTGTGATAATTCAACTAGCTGATAAATTTAATCCATATCCTAAGGGGGTAGTTGAGGATGTTCTCGTGAAAGTTAATCAGTTGATCTTTCCTGTTGATTTTTATGTGCTTAACATGTGTAATAGTAATCATATTACTCCTATCTTGTTATGAAGACCGTTCTTAAGGACATCCAAAACTAAAATGAATTTTAATAATGACACATTGACCATGGAATTTGATGATAAGATCATTAAACTTAATATCTATGATTCCATGCAATATCCGTATAATAATAATCATGTTCATTTTATTAATGTGATTAATCAATTAGCACATGATATTTTTGAATTTGATGCTAAAAATGAATGGAAAGCTGTCATTAGTGAGCATCTTGGGAATGAAAAAGAGGAGCTGACTTTAAACACTGAGTTGAAAAGAATTGTGGCAGCATTAAATACTCTTCCAAAGCCAGGTAACAGTTCTTGTTTTATATTACTAGACTCTAATGAGAGACCTCTACTTCTGTTTTGCAGACTTCCATTCTAGATTTGAAGCCTCATCCCAATCACCACAAGTATGTATTCTATGGAGGTGGAGGGACATTGTCAGTTATCATTCCCATTGGACTTGATACACCGTAAGGAAGATTGAAGCTAACCATGATAGACTCGGGCTAAATAAGAAAACATTGAGTCGAGCCAAAGACAATAAACAAAGGCACTGCTTGGGAGACAACCCAAGAGGAGTTCGTTCCTTTATCTTTTTATTTTAGTTTTTATTTTTCGCATTTTATTTTTTATTTTTAGTTATATTTGTCATTTTCTTTGTATTGGACCTTACATTGGGGACAATATAAGTTTTAAGTGTGATGGATGAGATTTAGACTTATTGCATTTCAATTTTGAGTGAGTTTAATTTCAATACTTTTTGCATGATTTTTCAGGAAAATAAGTTGAGAGTTAAATTATTGTTTTTGGTTGTGTATGCTATTTGCTAGAATTAATTAGGTTTTTGAAGAACTCATAACATGATTGAATGAATAATCCTCCAACTTAGAGTTGATTAGTGGAGTTATTTTCTTTGAGGATGATAGTAATTAAATTTTGTAGATATAAGCCAGTGAGATTTTTGAGCTTTTAGACTGATACATTCATAACAGTCTCATTTTTCTTTTTCATGTGATATTCTTTCATGGTTTTGTTTCTCTAGAACTTGCCTTGATTCTCTCCAAGATCACATTAACACATGTATGTACGAACATGATTAAGACAATCTTTGCTACATAAATGAGCTTCAATAGCCAATTAGCCAACCCTGCAATTAAATTTTCCATTATTGAGCTTTATTGCCTTTTCTTTGTATAAACTCACATTACAAGCTTTAAACTAGAAAAACAATGTATTTATACAAGCCTTAGAGCTAATGGAGTATTGTTAAATGTCATGAGAAGTGTAAGTATGCAAGAAAATAAGTGTGGGGGTGTCAAGATTTATGGTAGTGCTATTATTGGTGAATTAGAACAAATTATCCATGTCAATTTAGGGAATTCCAGTATTGGTGTATAATTTGGAGTTTACATTGTGCAAGAAATGCAAGAAGAAGAAGGAAAAATGAATGATTGAAGAAAAGAAAAAAAAATTAGTGATGAAGGAAGGTGATTTTAATGTGAAAAAGATCTATATCCATAATTCTTCTTACGTCTCAAGAAAGAGTTCGATTTGTGTGGGATAGATGCAAAAATGATGAAGCTATCATGTGGAGTGGTTGGTTTACATGTCTTATGTATATGTTTGAGCTAAGTTTATTTATCTTTACTCTACTAGTTTCGATGGCTCTTGAGTCACATGCCTAAATATTTCCCACCTGACCATAAGCTACATTACAACATTTGAAAATTCTTTATGATTCTTGTAAAGCATGTAATCTAAGTGGTGGCGAATGAGAAGATATACAAGCATATAGTAGAACATCTCCATTGGAATGAACTTGAACGAAACACTTATCATTTTAAACACATGAGAGTTGAGTGACTATATCCGTGAGGGTCTACATGTTTAGTTTACTCCATCTTCATATGAAAATGCTTGCTACTTGATTGTGAGTTGTGTTAAATGTTTATTCATGATATTTTATGTATTTTGAAAAAGTTTGATAGTTTTATGTTCTTGACATTATGACATAATGTTTTTAGAGAATTGAATTTGAGTTTTGCCTGAGGACGAGTAAAAGCTAAGTGTAGGAGAATTTAATAGAAATGTAAAATGCATATTTTTCCCTCCTTATTTTATGCGCTCGTATATTTATTTTGTGCCAAAATATACTCATTACGTTTATATTTTGATTTAGACGGCAATTTTATAAATATTGCATAATTTGGAAGAAACAAGTGAAAATGGACCAAAATGGAAGAAAGTGAAAGTTCAGGGACTAAAGTGCAAATATTCTAAACTTGTTTCTAACGTTGTGATGAAGATTCAAGAGTGTTAGATGCCAATTGGATGAAAAAAGAAGTCAAATAGATGAAATACAATCAAAGTATTATCAAATATCAACTTTCAAGCTGAAAATGTTGCACCGGTTTTCAGCCTCATATTGAGACCAGATTTTGATATCGAAAATGATTGAATTTGAAGATAGTCTCTGAAGAAAAGTTGTAGCCCTTTGAGATATCTTTACAACGCATCTTGAATCTCTTTAATTAGATATCGGGAGAAGAAGATATGATCAAAATACTTAAAGCCTAGGCAACTGCCCAAGTTGCCAAGTTATATTTGTTGGGCGCTCACCCAACCATTAGAGTGATTAACAGAGAAAAAAAATAGCATTGGCGACCGCCCCATTTTGTACTGGGCGCCCGCCTAGGCCAAATCAGGAAAAAATTCTAGTTTCCGAATTTAAGTCAACTATCTATGGAAACAACTATAAATACATATTTTAAAACCCTAGAACACAACTAGAACGTAGAGAACGCCTCTTAACTTTATTCTTCTCTATTTTTTTCTTAGATTCATGAATTGTAACTAAACTCTCACATTTGGTCGAATGAGATTGAAGCCTCGGAACCACATATTGTGAGATCCAAATCGTTTTTCTTAATTTAATTTATGTTTTTGAGTATTGAATATTCTTTGGCACTTATTTCCATGATTGTTATGTTTAATTGCTAGGAGGCATACTAGTTTATTATTCATTGCAATCCACCGCTAAGTTAAATATTAAATCTGTAAATGTTTGATTCCTTTAACTTGTGAAGCACTATGATTTGATGATTTTCTGTGATATATGTTATTAAATCTTAAGAAGAATGTTTAAATAGATTGAATGTAATCATTGGTTTTTGTGTTATCTAGTTCATCCATTTCTCTATTGTGTAAAGCTGTTATTAAATTGAATCTGAGTGCTGGTCTAGGGTTATTTAATAATTAGGGTTAATTAGAACGCTGGTTTCTAACTAACTAAAAATAAGGAAAAATAGGAAAATAATTCCAACGGTAAATATTCAAAATATGAATTGAATTATCTTTGCATCTATGATCAATTGTGGATTTTCGAAAGTGGATATTGACTTGGACCAAGGCTAGTCTTTTGATTGTTTTCGTTAATTTAATTTTCATTGTTATTTATTGAGTCACTTATAATTATTTGCATACAAAAACCCTCAATCATTGTACGAAGTATAAAATACTGAATTATACACTTTTCGTGAGTCTACCGTTACTTCCACTACTACATTAATTTTGGAGGTTAAAGTATTACTTTTGGGTGCCTGCGATAGTGCACCAATGCAACATTGTGGAGGTTAGATACAACAATTGTTCAAATTCAAATTTTATTTTTGACTGCATGTAGTCGCCAAATTGAAACAATGGTCCATTAGAATTCAATGCATCTCCTCATTTCCTCGGTTGAACCGGATGATGAGGATGTCTTCGTACAAAGTGGTAGGGAAAATGTTTCACCAGTTTTGTTTCCAAACTTAGACTAAATTTCAAGCGAAGCATCTAATTCCAAAAACGAAGTAGTCGATGATTTTTTTCAACTACATGGTACTGTACGAAGGAAAAGTCGACAACGACGCTTTTATTCCAAACGTTGCACCTCCCAAGGTCATTGTCATAAGTTTGGGTGAGGAAGAGGAGTAAAAAAGTGGCAGCGAAGAGTCACAGGTTGATGACTCATGAAGTGAGTGATATCGGCTTCAACCTTTGGGGCATTATATCACTTTTGGTTTGTTATGGAAAAACATCTGTTTATTCTATAGTTATAATTTTGTCTACGTAACTATTTACCTAGAACAAACTATCGAGAATTCCTGAGCCTATCTGTTGGGCCCTGACAATTTGTAACATGTTGGTTAATGAACAACTATATTTTGAAGTATTTGGAATTTTCAATGTTACACAAATTTAAACTACAACAACTACAACAAAAATGATCATTTGCAATACTAAAAATGCAATATTTATTATTAAGTGTTGCTAAATGAGTCTATCGCAACATTTTAATAAGTGAATGTTGCCATTAGTTAACATAATAGAGTTTTGGCAACATTTTTTAAATGCATGTTACTAATGTCACATTTGCAACTTTTATTGAGTGTTGCAAAAAGTTTCATTTTTTGCAATGTTTATTGAATGTTGTTAAAATCTGATTTTAAAGAAACATTCAGTGAATGTTGCTAAAACTCGTAACATTCAGCCTTTTGCAACATTCATTAACTATTGCAAAAAGTTTCACTTTTCCAATGTTTATTGAATGTTGCGAAAAGTTTTATTTTTTGTAACATTTATTGAACGTTGTTAAAATCTAATTTTATAGCGACGTTCCGTGAAGGTTGCTAAAACTCGTAATATATAGCATTTTGCAACGTTCACTAACTGTTGCAAAAAGTTTCACTTTTGTAACGTTTATTCAATGTTGCAAAAAGTTTCATTTTTCGCAATATTTATTGATGGTTGTGAAAACATAAATATTGTGAAAAATAGCCCACAACCCATGACCCAACCAAAAGGGAACAATACATTTCTAAGGTATTTACTTTATTCCATTTCAAAAATACAAAAACAAGTTTCAAATTTCACAAATCAGGTTTTTTAATTTTTTATTTATGAAATAATGAATTATTAAATTAATTTATTATTAAATATTTAATGAATATAATATAATTACCTCACCCCACCTCCACCACCCTTACCGTTTCGGGGACTATTCCGGCTACCGTTTCGGTCACAACTCATCGCCGGCGATCGTTCCGGCGACTATTTCGATGACCGTTCCGCCGCCCTTTGTTCCGGCAACTGCTCCGATTTCGGCAAGTGTTCCAACTCCGGCGAAAATTTTTAGGTCACAATTCAAAATTTTCATAGGTCACAATTTTTTTATCGGTCACAACTTAAAAATTTTAAAGTTACAATTTGTTCATTGGTCACAAATCACAAAATTTATAAGTCACAATATTTATTTATGGTCACCAACGTCACATTAATTGAACATAAATTATATTTAGGTCACAAATTAATAATTTTTAGGTCACATATCATTTATTAGTAGCCAACCAACCAAATTATTGGTCACAAGCACAGAACACATGCTGAATAAGTATGCTAATAATTTCGTAAACTTCAAAACGAGTCACTTTTACTTTAGCTTCAAAGTAATAAAAAATCCAAAATACTAGAAGACAAAACTAGCCTAAACTCCTCTAAATCTTCTCGAATTGCTATATTTCTGCATTCATCAGCCAAGAAAATTAAAACCTATAATTTGTTTATTGGCCGCACCCACACAGTTCTACAATCGCACTCGCCGCCACATCAACGCATGCACACCGCCATGAAAAATAGATCTGCACCACTCACGAAATAAATAAATAAAATCGATCTTGGCTCAAGAAATCCTAGATCCGCAGGAAATGTTCGCTCTTAACCGATCTCAGCGCCAACAATGAAGGCTGGCTCATCGACAATCCCGACCTCCTAATCGCCCTTGACACCCACTTCGTAGCACTCGCCAACCGCATGAACTTACAGTCATCGGAGTAATCCAGTCGATGAAAATAACAAAGTAGCGGTGAGAGAGAGAAGGGGAAGAAGCAGTGGCCGGGGGTGGAGAGAGACGGTAGACGAGAGTGGACAGAAGCTTGGTTCAAATGATTCTAGGGTTTGGCTTCAAATGATTTTATTGTGTGTATATATATATATATATATATATATATATATATATATATATATATATATATATATATATATAATGTTTTAAAATTATTAATTAAAACCTAATTTTTGAAATATTAATCTTGTGATTTGATTTGTGAAATTGAAAATCTAATTCTAGGTGTAGGTGTAATTTCCTCCAACCAAAATTCACCCGGCCCAAAAAACAAACGAAAACCTATTTGGACTTTTATTCTTCATCAAACCCTAATGAAGCTTTTGCTCCCAATTGTTTACCCATCTTTTCTAAGCCCCTTTTAGCGGTCGCATGTGCCTCTAAGACAACACTTTGCCTACATTCACCGCCGCAGGAAAGTATAGGTGCCCACTGTACCATTACATCATTCATCACTTCTATAACTCTACTTTTGTTGCTATCATCTAATATGCATATCAAATGTTTCTTCATAAATGAAACAACAGGGCTCTTGATTCATTTCTCAAACCCTCTCTCGCCTCTCCAAACGGAGTATAATCTTCAGAACCCATTATGAAAACCCATCAAGTTTCTCGAATTTCATACGAAAATTTGCGACTTCGGCGCAGGAACTAAAAGCGGGTAGCTCAGAGAAAGTATCAACTATAGTAGATGAGAATCTCGGGCTGACGTTGCTGGAAATATCAGATTTGATGAAGGTTTTGAAGAAGAAAATGGGGATTGAAGAAATGCCCATGATGGCGATGATGATGCCTAGGATGGGGTTTGACCTAGGAATGGCAAGGCTAAAGGGGAAGGCTAATGGGGCTGGTCCGAAAGAGGAGGAAAGGAAAGAGAAGACATCATTTGATTTGAAACTCGAGAGGGGATTTTATTCCGCTGCCTAGATCAAGATAATTAAGGAAGTGCGGGCGTGCACAGATTTGAGGTACGGATTTGAGGTTGAAGGAAGACAAGAAGCTCGTGGAAAAGGCGCACACGTTGTTGAAGAAGGCGGTTCCCAAAGAGGAAGCTGAGAAGATTATTGAGAAAATGAAAGGAGTCGGGGCTAAAGTCATAGTGGAGTGAGGTAATTTATTCTTTTGGATGCTTTGCAAGACATAATGCTCAAATTCGATATGTTAATACTTTCTTTGTCTTTGTTTGTCTATGTGTGTTTCTACTTGTGCTTGTGCTATTTTTGTGTCACTGATGTACATCATACTAACGTACTTTTCTCTAAAATAAAAATGTAGTCATTTAAACAAAAAAAATTAGACACATTGGAATGCTTAGGTTAGTAAGTTTGAAATATGAGTGCAATAGATGCGGGATAGAAAAATCTATGCTTGACTTGTAAATTGATAATCGGAACATTTAGATTAATTATAAGGAAATTAGTCCGAAGAAGAACACCTTATTCATGTTTCCTTTTCTTATTTTCTTTTTGAAGTATAGTTTTAATGTTTAGGTTAGAATTCTTCATCATTTAGGAGGATTCAGGTAAACCAGGATCATAATGGCCTAATTTAATTTTATTTTATTTTACTTGTTGGGGAACTGCTTAAAAAATTCTTTGTATTTGTTGGAAAGCTAGAATTCACCAACATAGCAGCAGGAATACTAAAGGACCCTATTCCTTTTTACGGGGGTGGGAAAGCGGGGAGGTACATGAAGAACTTCTATTTGACAATATGATGTGACCTAGTGTTTTTCTGTTGTTCCATGTCCATTTCAGTGCAGTAATGTGCACGTATGTACATTACTACATGGTTTGTTGTGTTAGTATAGTTTGGGGGAGATGGGTGCATGTAATTTTGGAGCATACGTTCTGTGGATAAACTTTAAATGGTAGATCCAACGCACGTGTTGGGGGAACTTGTATATCTGTGTTTACGATCTTTCATCTGAATAGATCATATGAAATGGCTATTAAGGTGTATTTAATTCTTCATGATCAGTGATTAAAATCTGAATTAAATGGATTCATGAATGTTTCTTGCTTTTTGTTTTGAGTAAAGGGTCTCTAGCATACAAAGTTTCTCACGGTCCACTTGCCTGTGATTTTTTTGAAGATGTAAAATTTAATATGTTTGCATGTTTAACAATCAATTTTTATTGTTTCATGGTTCTAATATTATTTGATCGATTGAATTTTGATGAACCAGAGATGGCATCTCATATTGTTGGATATCCCCGCATGGCCAAAGGAAACGCCTCTGTTCCTACTATGGAAATGACCAAGTGGTTCGACACCAACTAGTAAGTGAATGGTTAAACCTTTCAATTTTTTTCTTCTTTCTTCTTGTCAATATTATACCTGTGATATTGAAGTGCTGACTAGTGTGGTTCATTTATTAATTCAACCACTTCATCGTGCTCGAATTAGGACCTGATGTTAAATTTTCCTATGCTTCCAAAATGCTGTGACTGAATACAAGGAAGCTAAGTCGGTATGTTGTCCACAAACTCGTATATTTATGCTACTTGACTGGCCATTGTTGTCTCGTCTGATCCTATATAGTCTTTGAACTTGGTGGCACTAAAATTTTAAGATCTGATAAGAAAATGAAAGATGTACTGAGTTTTTCAATTTGTAATGGCGTATCCATTAACCTTTGTCCACCCCTTATGTTATGAAATCATTACTGCCCTCCCAAAATTGGTTAGTACATTATACTCAGCTACACTCTTTACCCTCAGCTTCTAATTCGGGACATGTGAGGAACTGGGTTTTAAGACATTCTTGAGATGAGTGTTTGCTGCTAATTTTCCAATCTTTTGACAGGTTGCTGATTTTGGCTACCTTGAACTTTCACCGGTTGATGGAAGGACCCTGACGGATTTCATGCGTACCAGGGGTGAAATGAACTGTAGTTTATCTTCTTTTTCTTAATTTAATTTACAGATAAACTTTAGTTTTAAGTTGTCTTTTTCTATACAATTAATTTTATTTTTTTCTAAAAGGATTGTAAGATAAGGACTTGTGATGACAAATTTATTATTTATTGTTATTGCATAAATAAATTTAAACACTATTGCGAAATGAGTTTGATATATTTAAATAATCTAATTAAATATAACAATATATGTAGTAATTTTTCTTTTTTTAAAAAATGTCGGAAACGGCAACGTTCAGTGAATATTGCTAAAACATTAATGGCAATGATGAAAAAATGTTGCCAAAAATAAGGATATAAGTAGGCAGCATTTAAAAAACGTTACAAAAAGGTTACGAGCAACACTTGAAAAAACGTTGCCAAGAAGAGTATTAGCAACATTTAGAAAATATTGCAAAAAGTTTATTAGCAACGTTCAAAAAACGTTGTAAAAAGTTATTTGTAACATTCAAAAAACGTTGTTGTATCTTTCTACTCTATGATAACATTGAGGTTTATAACCTATGTCTAAATGTTGCAACAACATTTTTTAAGGTTGCAAAAGGCTATTTTTGTAGTAGTGAACAATTATAACATTACGTGGACAATAGAACATGAAAAACGACAGTAGTAATTGTCTTGTACAAAAATATAACCCAAAACATTAAACATCATTAAACTTTTCGTGCTTGGTGTTGGAATGAGGTTTGAAAACCTTCATTGGCAACAAATGGAGGATCTTCGAAACACGTACCTCTCACTATGTGCGAACTGATTGGAAGCTTAGTTCGTGAAGACTTACACAAATGCCAGTTTCTTTATGAACTAAAATGTACAAATTCAAGTCTTCATCTTTACGTATTTCTGTCGAAAGTGTATTTATATTCTGGACTTTCAACTTTAATTTGATTTCAGTGCATGGATCATGAATACGAAACTTCTCCATCAATTGTAACACAAGTCTTGCTACGGTGATATTACTTGGAACTAAGAGTAAAGTGGTTTTATTCTCGCGACACTTCCACTCATCATCTACATGCATGAAATATCCCCCGTGCGACACGATAAATATCATATTGTTATTCATACTTGAAAACTTGACATAGCAATAGTAAGCATTCGACACAATCATAATATCAAATATTGTTAGCATGCAATTGACACCTACGATTAAATTATATCAAATAGCTAAATACGACATTTCATCTGTCAGATTCGACAGATTGTTTTCGACATTTCAACTTTGATTTTTACAGTATGCCTGTAAAATTTTCATTATTCATAGCATTAATTGTGTTTATTAATGCTCAACTACCAAATAACAAAAAATTGACAAAATCATTGAACCAATGCTTTATTAAATAAGGAATATTCCACAACATTTTATGGAGGACGTTATCTTCATTAAAAAATATGCAGATTCAAACTTCATGAAGGAATAATATTTTACAAATTGAAAATCAATACGAGCATATTGTCTTTAACAATTGAAAAATACTAAGTTAGAAGATGCGAAATTTAAGTATTTTGTAAATGGTAACCTCTCAAAATGAAAGATGAATCCAAGGCTCCTTTTTTCTTGATATAGAAATGGAGGTGAGGGAGACAGTTGATTTTATTTTATTTTTTGGATAGAAAATCTTGTTTTCACACCACCAAAGTAATGAATGAGTTTTTTTATTTTTGGTTTACAATTATATTGTCTATTATATAATACATATAGTCATTGGTTTATATAATACATGTCAAGTTATCACATCATTGCATTAAATGGTATTGCATTAATAAGCATTAAATTATTTGAAAAAGGCATTTTCAAGGGCGATTCGAAATTTTCACACCCAAAAAGTGATATTTTTGAGCAAGATTTGTAAAAGTGACCATTTTTTGTGCATTTTTAAATTGTGACATTTATGAAAATATCCCTTTTAAGAAATGGAAGAGGAGGATGTATGGAAGAATGAAGAATTTCTAGCAATGGCGGTGTGTTGTGGGAGGGGTGGGTGGGGTTTTTCCACCTTTTGTAAAACTTTTTCAACTAGTCAAATAATATTTAATGAAAGACATGCAAAGTATTTTAAATTTTTAAAAGGGCAAAAAAGATCAAAAGTGGCAAGTTTATCGAGAATTATTAAAATGTGGCATTTTCGTAGTTGATAACCCAAAAAGTGACATTGGATGCTATTTTCTCTAAGGGTCCGTTTGATACGCTCTATTTTTCATGGAAAATGAAAAATATTTTTGATTTTCCAACTTTTGTAGTGTTTAATTGACAAAGTTTTCTCTGGGAAAATATTTTCCAACTTTTCAAATTTTCCACCTTTTTGAGGAAAATAAATTATTGATGTTTTGGTGAGAAAATATTTTCCAACTTTTCAATTTTTTTTTTTTTGTTTTTGCAATTGGAAAAAATTCTAGACACAATGGTAAAAAAAAAAAATTCACTTTTATTGACAATTTCAATGCAAAACAAAGCCAAACGAATGGTATTCGGTATGAATTTTTTTTTCAATTTTTTTTTGGCAATTGGAACAAATTCTAGACCCAATTGTACCATAAAAAAATAAATCAAACGGATATCAAACTTTCAATATTTTTCATGAAAAATTATACCAATCAAACACAATTAATTACAATTCCCAGCAAAATAATTTTTAGGAAAATCTTTTCCCTGTAAATTTTTTTTCTTTCCACCCATTTTCCACCTTTCTATCAAACGAACCCTAAGATTAATTTAATTGAATAGAAGGTAACTAACCAATCTATTTTGAAAAATAGCCCACAACTTAATAAGATAGAACTATTTCACATCTTCAAAAGCTAGTCGAAAGAGATTGAATGTTTATAGGGTTTTGCTCTCCCTCAATCCAAGTCCAATAAAAAAATTGCGAGCTCCTTTATTGTGAAGGGACTTTACACCCCCAATGTACACATAGCACTCATGTTTATATTCTGTTTGGTCAATTACAATATTTATATTCGTGCCCTTTACGAAGCCGACAAATTCTTTTCTTTTTATTCTCATAAAATAATTGCAATATTTGTCTCCAACCCAAAACTTGATATTGCTCGTAATGACATTTGCAAGGGCCAACTTGATCATTTTTTCTCGGGTTCTCGAATGGAAGACTCCAAGAGCTGCCAACTCAAAGTACCATCCATGCATGCGACATACTAGGTTTATCAATTGTCCATCTAACTTCTCTACATTTTTTACTATCCAATTCATCGAATCAACTAAGAAAACTCTTTTAATGACATATTTCGACACACTTTCCTTCCGATAGCAAAAGGGCGAGACAGGACAACCATTTCAATCTCCCACTGAACTTTAACATTGTTACTACTTACTCATTCATCTTTAATGGGTTACCGAGTACTCTCGTTTTCCATATAATTACTCATCCAACACTTATTTAACTTCCATCTCTCCAAATGGATGGAAAACTACATGTGAATAACAGAAATCAAATGTGGCAAACTTATTCTGTTCACTCTTGACACGTGGAATAAACTCACGATAATCTCAATTGACATGCAAAGTTCTGAAGATCAACACATATATAAGTCCTCTTTTTGCTTTGCATTTTTGTAGCAATACCATTGGAATTGTGCTGGCAGCCATGAGTATATCATATTTTATTTTTTGCTAGGATTTTTTTGTTGAGCGATACTACAAGTACATAATGGTTTACATAATGGTCTACATAATCACAAGTGGCATTGATCAAAACCTTTAATTCAAAATCTGACATTTCACATCAGTCACAGGATGATTGCCACATCACATTATGTCATTCAATATGTACATTTATTATGTACACTTAGAATTTTCCTTTTTGGTTTTTTGTTTTTTGTTTTTTGTTTTTTTTGTTTTTTTGCACGAGCTTGAGGGCACTGGCTTTGTTCTGAGTATAAGTTTTTGCTTTGTGCAGAGCATACTTCAGATCACGCTGAATTTCTGAAACTCTGCAAGAGAGTTGAGTACACAAATCTTCTACAATTTGGCGCATCAGCTAAGTGGTAACAGTGCAAAGGGAGCTATGTACGGAGTCAAAGTGGTAACAGTTTTTGTATGCAGTATATTTGCTGATACATTCTCCGGTTCAGCAAAGAAGTTGATCGATCTAGTAGCTACAGGTTTCTGATACATGCTTGTGGGCAGAGGCTCTTTCTGGTCTTCAGACTTTTGGAGGATAACAGCAAGTAGATAACTAAATAACCTATGAGACACTCAAGGCTACCAGCACAATTCCAGTAGTATTGCTATAAAAATGCAACGCAAAAAGATAATACTTAGCCCATCAGTTCAAAAATGAAGGTTGACATATTCATTTATGTGCTGATCTTGAGAACTATGCATGTCAATTAAGACTCTGGAGGGTTTCATTTCACATTGTCAAGAGTTAACATAATAAGTTTGCCACGTTTGATTTATGTCATCTACATGTAATTTTCCATCCATTTGGAGAGATGGAAGTTAAATAAGTGGTTGATGGGTAACTGTGTGGAAAGAAAAGTGAGTGAGTATTAGAAATGTTAGAAGTTCAATGGGAGTGGATTAAATTTACTCAAAAATCAACTAAAAATGCAGAATGGTAGAAGACTCTAAAGGTGAGTTCTCCTCCGGGATAACCAGGAAGGGAAGGGAAAGGATACTGGTTGTTGCTCTGGGACAATACGCTCTTACTAGCCGCGCATGTCAAAGAATAAGGCAGGGAGGGAGTGGGGGAACACAGTTGAAGACGCAAATAGCACCCAAACCATCTCTAAAAACACTCTAAAACAATTTAAAATTCAATACTAGCCTACTAGGTGTAACAGCAGAGTCAAGAGTTTAATGAGATCCACGCTCACTTCTCATACTCCAATTTCATCATACAACAAATAAAACCCCTATTTTTTTTTTCTGACTTATTTTCTAAGCACTAATCTTCTGTAAGCCCAGAACCAAATTCCATGATTTACAAGTCTCGAAACAAAAAAAAAAACTTCTTAACGTGTAAAAGCATAAAAAACCATACAAACATAAATAAAGAGCCCAGATGGTACCAAAATCACCAGAGGCACCACAGCCCCATAAGTATGCCTACTTCCACATCCCAACATCCCAAGCTTGATCTGCACCACATTTACCAAACCCAGCATCAAAAATACCGATCCGCAAACTGAACCCACAGCAGAAACCAAGTACCCCACCCGGAGGGCCGTCTTGTTCACATGGGCCAGGTCTATGGTCCAGAGGGTGCGGTCCCAATGGGCCGAGCGGGACAACCGTATGGCCTGCTTCAGCCCCAGTGCGATGAGACTGGAGAAGAGGAAGCAGCCGAATGAGCATACGTTGAAGATCACCAGATCCTCCGCTACTTTCGACCCAGGTGAGCAATCCGTCTGGCGACCAGGATCGATCATGCTGTTATTCGGGTCGGTTGGGTTCCATGAGAGACCGATGAAGACTGCTAATGTGAAGAGGGAGTTGACGTTAATGATTCCGTCCAGTGCCGTTATGTGGATGCTGGTGGCGAGTTTTGGGACTGGAGTTTCGGACATCTTCCGATTGCGGATTCGGGATTAGTCGTTTAATCCGATGCGTTTGTTTAGTGTGTGAAATCTGGGTTTTCTGGAGTTCAAGTTTCAATTGCTTTTCGGACAGTTCCCTTCCCTTTGTCGGTGCGCCAGGGTGCGCAGTACGCATTTCGATGGGCTAAACCTGAGATCACATTTCAATTATCCAGGACCTGCAAATCAAGCCCACATTTTCTCCGGCCCAGATGGCAAAACTTTGCATGAAATATATAACGGGAAAAATTCATAAATCAGGTGTATAGTTGACACCAATTCACAAATCAGGTTTATAATTTGAAAATTCAAAATTCAGGTATATATATTATTAATTAAATATATTTATTAATTAAATATAATAAAGTCACAGTTATACAATTCATGGTCACATATGCATCTTTAGGAGCCACAAATTATTTACTGGTCACATTTTATCAAATTAATTGGTCACAAATTATTTCGAGGTTACAAATCAAAAAAATTTATACGCCACAGTTTATTTTATTGGTCACAGATCATAAAAATTGTAGGTCACAATTTTATCGATCAGTCACATATTTTCAAGCTGAACCAAATAGTTGGTCACATATACTGAAACACCAAACCCCTATCCCATCCACCACCACGATCGCTACAAACACCTGCTGCAACACCACACACCACCTCACAAACACCATCACCACCACACACAAAAACCCATTCAAACCATCCCTAACCGTCAGATTCACCACACAAACACCATCACCACGACCACCACACAAAACACCATCCAAACCTACAAAATCACCACCATCCGAAAACCCACAAACCCGCAAAACACCATCCAAACCCACAAAATCACCACCACAAATGCTTCCTTTGTAGCTTTGTATTATTGCCGCCATAGATAGGCAATGAGTTTCTGCCACAAGTAAACGGTCCTGGTTGGTTAGCATAAGCAGAAGCCCAAATATAATAATTCATTAAACGATTAAAAGAATTAGAAAATTCTCTGGATCTTCCTTTTCTTTCAACGCGATTGAGACACGCACTTTATCTCTCTAAAAGCACAACGTCGCTGCTGCAGTGGGAGGGAGAAGGGAGGAGAAGCTGGCGGTGGAGGTGGAGGTGGAGGTGGAGGCGGCGGGTGAGAGAGTGGAGAGATGAATAGATTGTGAGGGAGTGGAGAGAAATGAATTAGTTTAGGGTTTGGATAGATTAAGTGTTTGATATTTAAAATAAAATACCTGATTTTTGAATAAAAAATTTGTAGATCTGATTTTTAAAAACCGATCTTTAAACACCTGATTTTTTATAATTTCCCTTGTCTGACTGTCTTTATTTGGCATTACTAGTAATTGACACATGTGCTACACGAATTTTATATTCGTTGTATTTTTATTAGTGTGTAAATTGTAGATATAAAAAAAATAGTTTAAGATTTATTGGATTATTCAAGAGTCTTATGAGTATATTATTGTCTCGCTAATGCTCTATCTAACAATTGTATCGGATATGCAACATATCATATATGCAACTTACCAAAAACGTTTTCAAAGAATTTAATTTACTATGTAATCAAGTAAAATGAATTTGTCAAATGTATATTGATCATAACTAAATAATTGACAACATAATTTGTAATAATATTGTTCAAATAATTAAATAAATCAAATATATATTGAAAAATGACGTGTCAAATGTACATTTATCATAACTAAATGATTGACAAAATAATGAATGATAATATTGTTCAAATTGCTCAAATGATTAATAAATTAAATACATATTGAAAAACGAAAATTATTGTATTATTGAAATAATTAAATGTATATTAAAAAATGAAAAATAAGGTAGTATTGAAATTATTGAATTATAATAAAGATAGAATTGTTCAAAAAATAATTCTCAACTCCTGATAAGTTTAACAAATACCGTATTTACAACTTATCCCGGATATGCAACTTACATATTGTACCGGATATGCAACATATCGTATATGCAACTTACCGGAAAATATTTTTTAATGAATTTAATTTACTATTTAAACAAGTAGAATGAATTTGTCAAATGTACATTGATCATAACTAAATAATTGACAACATAATTCATGATAATATTATTCAAATAATCAAATAAATCAAATGCATATTAAAAATTGACGTGTTACATGTACATTCATCATAACTAAATAATTGACAAAATAACTAATGATAATATTGTTCAAATGGCTCAAATAATTAATAAATTAAATACATATTGAAAAACGAAAAGTAGTGTATTATTGAAATAATTAAATGTATATTGAAAAATGAAAAGTAAGGTATAATTAAAATTATTGAATTATAATAATGATATGATCGTTCAAAAACTAATTCTCTATTCCCGATTAGTTTAACAAATACCGTATTTACAACATATGGCGGATATGCAACTTATCAGATATGCAACTAATATACCGTACTGGATATGCAACATACCGTATATACAACTCACTGAAAACGTTTTCAATTAATTTAATTTACTATTTAATCAAGTAAATGAATTTGTCAAATGTACATTGATTATAACTAAATAATTGACAACATAATTCATGATAATATTGTTCAAATAATTACATAAATCAAATATATATTGAAAAATGACTTGTCAAATGTACATTCTCCTTGATTAATATTGCATCTACAGTGCAAGAAAGTGCCTTTTTTATGATAGTTAGATTAAATTAGATAAATTTTTCGACACTCCCTGATGCTGCAATTTCTTTTTTAACTAGACCTACAACAGGAAAGTTGATTTTCCATTCATGACTTCAATGACAAAATTTCAAATTACAGTTCAAAACAATTTTGAGGGTAATTTTGAAAACAAAGAATTTTGCATTAAAGAAATGAACAATTATACAACTTAAAAAAAAAAAAAAAAAAAAAAGGTGATAAGATTGCATTTCATCTCCTACTTTAACATTGTTTTTCGGGTTAATTTCACAAATGGTCACTGAAGTTACAGAAAAATTTCAAAATGATTACTGAAGTTCAAAACTTGCATAAACAGTCACTCAACTTTCAGTCACTTTCAAAAATGGTCACTGAGCAAAATTAAGAGACTTATTTGTTCTAATTGAAACCGAAATTAACAAACTGAGGCCCCTTCAAAATTAGAGGGGTTGAATTGCAATTTCCTTTGGATAAAACACCAAACCAAACCCTATCCCTTTCGTTCGAACTTCAAACTGGCGATTTTCTAAAATGCCCAGACGCGCCACACTTCCAACCGGCGAGAAGAAACTCTAGAATCACCGGCCGAAGGTCAGCTTTGACACTCCCAAACCGTAGGTAAGCTTCCAATCAACCTTAATCATCAATTTCTTCTTCAAAAACACCACGAGACAGTGAATATGGTTGCAATTTTTTTTAGCGAAAATCGAAGTGTGGGGACCACAATCTTATACGAGCTCGTGTTTGGATGGGATTTGGTGCATTTAGTCAGAATGCGGTGGCGAGAGCCGCCGTGCCGCCATGGAGGACTCCGGTGAAGAATCTTCGACGTGGGCTTTATTGATTATTGCTAAGAAAGTTTTGGGCTTTAAGGTATGACTGTAGTGAAGCTTCATGGGGCTATAAAGAGAGGGACAACAATGTAGTTATTAAATTGTTGGGCAGAGAAAAAGGAATGGGGGAGAGAGAGAGAGGGGGGTAGAACTGCTCCTTGGTGGTGTAGGATAATTTGGTGTGTTCTCTTGAGTTTGTCTATGATTAATTATCTGTTGTTGACTGTGAATTGCGGAGAATATGAAAAAGAAACCATTTATGAAGCAGCCATTGTTGACTGGAGGTTATAATCACATAGGGGAGGGGTTGGGGGGACGGGGAAGAAAATGGAAGTTTTTACCTGTAAACTATTGAATTGATTATATAGAAATTTGACCTGTTCCATTGGCTTCCATGTTTTTACTGTTAGAAAAGAGCTATTTTTTAATGGACTTGTATACCAATAGTATATATATTTGTAAATGGAAGTGATTTTATTATGATCCTTGATAATATTTTCACCTCTCTGTTTATTAAGAATCCTACCTAATAGGAATGCAATCTTTGCATATAAATAAAGCTTGAACTATTACATTCTGTGGCTCTATAACCCTAATTCATAAATGGAAAAATTCATTTGGACCTGTAATGAAATATGAGCTGACATTTGTTGTATCATGCTTTAATTTGATATCCTGATACTATAATACTTTGATGTTAGTATCATGAGAAAGTTAGAATCCCTTGGATGTTTCACCTTATCATGCTTTTTGATCTGTTAAATGTGTTGTTTCTGTACAAGAGACCCTAATTTATAGATGAATTTGGGGTAGGTTAAACAAGACACATTTTCGACTATTCACAACTGACTACTGTTGTTGGAATTGAACAAGGTGTAGCACGACATTTTCTTTCCCAGCCTAAGCCAAGGCCAGGAGGTAGTGGAAGTTCAAACACGACGCCAACTCTTAGTGAAACATGGAACAACTTGATGATGAAATGACGTCGGTTGAAATCTATTATATCTTTTTTGTCAATGAACTCTATTTTTCTGTCCCTGGGTACAGAAAGCAGATTACAGTATTAGGCCAGAAATCGCACGTTCTAAGCAAATTATGTGCTGTGTGTTTCTTTACACATAGTTCTTTTTGGTGAAAAACGGTCATTCTGAGTCGTTCTATGTTATGAAGCTGTAATTTACATTGTTATAGCGAATGTTGAAGTATGGGGAAACATACTTATTTTTTGGTGAAATGTGGAATATTGTGAGTTGTTGTATGCTATGAAGTTGTAATGTAAATTGCTATGGTGAAATTGTTGTATATTTTGGTGAAATTGGTGTTTTATAATACTGGAATATGAATTCTAGTATTTTGTAGAATAAATTCTAAAGAGAAATTGCTAAATTCGATGGAGAAATAAGCAAAACAAGTTATTTATTATGAAAGGAAAAAAATAAGCAAAACAAGTTATTTTTTATGAAAGGAAAAGAAAAATAAGCAAAACGGGCAAAAAATGGTAAACACGTCAATTTTGTGTTTTATCCAAAGGAAATTGCAATTCAGCCCCTCCAATTTTGAAGGGGCCCCAGTTCGTTAATTTCAGTTTCAATTAGAACAAAGAAGTCCCTTAATTTTGCTCAGTGACCATTTTTGAAAGTGACTAAAAATTGAGTGACCGTTTATGCAAGTTTTGAACTTCAGTGACCATTTGTGAAATTAACCCATTGTTTTTCAGCTTAGAAAAAAATAATAATAATAATAGACAGTCAAAGTGAGGCATAAAGTTATCTGTATGTTTGGCTTATTGTATCTATATCAAATTAATTTTTTAATCATACATTACGTAAGATTCATAAGTACTATTTATTTCTCCACATTCATTTACCTCTATTTATAAGTACCTTGTCAAATTGGATGGTGTGAGTCAGGTTTTCATTGTATTTCTTTTTCTTATGTTATTAGTTTAATCCTTTTCGTTTTTTTTTTCTTTATTCTTTATATCATTTACTCTATTGTTTTTCTTTTTAACTTTTTAAAATTATGAAAATAATTATCTTTTTCAATAAAAAAAAAAAATCGTTATTTTAACAGAAAATTGACGAACCTATTCACTGGAACTAATAGTGCACCTACTTTCAAAGATGAGAAATCAATTTGCTACGATCAGTTTGGCACCGGTGGTGCAATTTTCCCTCGATTGACATGGTTTTGCCATTAATTAACGTCTGCTGCTTACGTAAAAATATTGGCACGGATCCCATTAATTAGCTGGTAGAGCAAGATAAGTCGCACCCCACACAAAATCTAACAATCATTTTGTATTCAAAAGAGGAAATTTCGATGGAAAAATCAATCAAAATCTTACACGCGACTCTTCTATATATTAATATTGATATTGACATTTTTATGTAATTATTTTTGTATAATTACTCTTTAAATTATTTTAGAGAAAATACACTTTAGCTTAGCTGGAACATCTTCAAGATCCTCGAACAAACTCTTTATTTTATTTTTTTAACACTCATTTATTATTTTTCCCTCATTTTATATATCAATAATTTAAGTAGTGAAACATTGAAACATACAATTTATGAAACACAATCTTTATAAAGATATAAACAGAGAGTAAGTTTGACTCTTTCTATTTAAAAAGTTAAAATAAATGGTATATTCGAGCCTAATTTTAATGTTCGACTTTTAAAAATAAAGAATCCCACTTTTAAAGAGTATTTTTAGAGATGCTTTAAAATATTAAATTTCATCTTGGGGTTATTAAATATTGTGAAATACAAAATACGTTCTTTCTCATTTTTAGAATTTAGTAATTCATTATTGTCATAAAGTTTGAAACCAATTTAAAGTTAGTTCAATTATGCACAAAATGATTAATTATATTAGCTAACCTAATTGATTAAAGTGCTTGTTTAAACAAACAATTAGGAAATATGTTCTCATTTTCATTTTCTTTTTACTTCATTTCTACAACCTTATTACTTCAGTACCTATAGCTGTTGGTGTTGGAATTGAACCGGGTTCAATTGGCTGCCCAAATTTTGGCAAAAACGTGTTATTGAAAGTGCGACTTTACTTATACTAAAGACTTCGCAGGATGATTGACACGTGGACTTATTGGATTAAGCTTCTGGATGGTTCTATTTTAATTGACTCTTCACTTGGCTTTGATGTGAGAAACTCACTATTCTAGGGTTTCCATTCTTTCGACTCTCTTTCTCTCTACGCCATTCTTCGAGTGCTTCTTTGTGATTCCTCTCTAAAATCCAAATCAAATCCCTGATTTGAAGGGGTATTGTATAATAGAGTGATTACTTAGTGGTGATATTCCATGTGAATATCTGTGCGAAGTATTCGTGTGGCTGTAATGTTGATTATGTTGGTTTAGTGGTCAATTCTTTGTGATTCGAATGGATCAACTACTATATTTTGAGATATAAGGGTTTTTATGTTTTCTTTGTGATTGTTCTGAACATTCTTGTAACTTTTTTTTTTTGCCAATTTAGGCTTCATAGTGGAATCGAGCATAATCCATAATATTGGATGCTCAACGGGGGATGTAGATGTTAGATATGGTCGCCGAACCTCCGGGGCTTAGGTCGAAACATATCGATTGTGTTCTTTTAAATTATGCACTTTAATTTCAGTATACACACTTTATGTTTTGTGTTATTGATCTAATATCGTGTGTCTTGGCCTAACAGTGGTATCAGAGCCATTGGGGAAGGAACAAGTTGTCTGGATCTTGAAGCTGAAAGGCTGAGTTCGGAAGGCTACAAATTTTTGGAATTGTTATTAAGCAATATTTGCGAAATACTGAGTTCTAAACTCGTTGGGTAAGATCTTTCTAAACTCTTGTTCAGTTACTTTCAAGACTTTAGGGTTTCTTGATTTTTCTCTTGATTTACCTATGTACAAATATCCCCTTGATACTAATATTTATCCAAAGGCTCCTATGAAGCCTTGGGAATCTGAGAGTAATCAAGAATAGTTGTACACTTGGAGAATCTTATAGGAGAAATATGTGAAACATAATATTATTTTCTCTGTGATCTCTGTTGCTATGACCTATTTAGAATTCCAAAGATCTTGTATGATCTCTGACTGCGCTCCATATTTAAGATTCTTGGATTACTATTTGTATTACTGTGAATTTCTAATTGACATGTCTCTGTACTCTCATTGTTTTTGGCATACTTGCATTAATTGGCTTTGGTTTGTAAGCTTGATTTGTTCCAAAACTATGGCCTCTGCAAAATTTGAAGTTAGTCAATCTGATGGAAAAATTGATTTTACCTTGTGGAGTCAAAGGATGAGGGCTATTTTAATGTAAATGAAATGTGTGAAGGTCATAGATAATAGTTGACTTGTTGATATGATTCCTACAAGAAAATCTGAATTTGAAGAAGTTGCATGGAGTACCATTTTCTTATACTTGTTTGAAAATGTTATAGGATGTATTGGTGAGACTAAAACTACCTCTGAACTGTGGACCAAACTGCATGTTGTTCACGAAAATATGTTTCGAATTTAAATCACCGCAAGTGCACGGTTCGTTGACAAGTAATAAAGTGAAAATTCGAGAATTTCTAGTATCGTTCCCACGAGGATTGATTTAACTTGATTTTTATCATCGTGACCTTAACCGAATCTATTAAACTCAAGATAATTATTTTTTGTGATTTTTTATAAAACTATTATTAACATGTAAACTAAACTAAGACTACGAATTAAATGCAAAAGTGATGGTTGAATGCAAGAGTTGGAGAAATTAATATATGAAAAAACACACTAGAATCCCGAATCACCAAGCAAAGTTCCATTTTAACCCATATTTCACAATTTAATAACACAATGAATTGATTGAAGAATCACTGTTTCTAACTTATTCAACAATCTCTTTCGGGTAGAATTGAACATATTCTAACATATCATTTAACTATATTTCTATGACAAATATAATATACAAGAATGCACGAAGTTTTGTAAACACTTAGAGATTCACGTAAAGCATATCGATATATTTATATCCCTTATTGGACTCTATAATGATTTATACCTTGTAAAATATATTTTCCTTATTTCAAATGCATAAAATAAATCACTCAAACTCATACAATTATTGTGCATATAATTGTAAAGGCAAGAAAGAGTACATAAATCATTCAACATCCATCAAACGTGTTTAAATATCAAATTGTAAAATAGAAATTAAAAGCTCACAATGCTAGGTTCATCGTTCACCTAGTGCATAAGAAGTCTAGCCTAGTATAAATAAAATTAAAGAACAAGAAAAATATTTAGTAGAAGACATAACCTAATTCTTGAATTTAATCTTGAAATCGTGATACTTGAAGTGAAAATCCTTGTTCTCGCCTTCTTGTTAGCTCCTCAATATATTTTTCTCCCTAGGAATGTGTAGCCCTAGGTTCTGGACGAATTTTGACTTTTATAGTTGCCCTAGAATCATTACCATACGAGTTGGAGTCGGATAAGGAAACCAAAAATTCCGCGTCGAATTTGTTCCATTCAACCGCATGGTTATATGCCATGCGATTGCATGGAACAACCATTTTTTCCCGTTGGGACAGTTTTTGGTATTTTGGTCATATCTTTTGCTCCCGATATCTGATTGAGATGATTAAAATTTCTTTAGAAATCTTACTCAAAATTCTACAAATCATCCAGAATATAAATCTTAAAATTCGAACGTATTCTATGTCAAAAGTGTGTCTCAAACTAAGACTGAAAATTCGAAGCAAAACATTTTCGGTTGGAGGTTGATTTGTTAGGACTTCGATTATATTTCATCCATCAACTTCTTTCCTCATCCAATTGATGCCCAATACTCTCAAATCGTCATCTTGAGGTTGACACAACTTTTCAGTATTTGCACATGAGTCCTCAAACTTTGATTTTTGCTTTATTTAAACCATTTTTGCTTGTTTTTCCTAATTTCCTCCTCAATCATCATTATTTTCTTGCAAACACAAATTACAACGAATTAAGCTATATTCCGCACATTTATCGACATTTATCCACGTTTGTGAACCGAAATAAATGTGTAAAAACGCCCTTATCACATGCCCAGTATGTGACTAAATCTACTCCAAATAAGTGTTTCTTGCTAAAACAATTCTTTTCTTTCAAAATGAATCCCTCTGTTGATTTGGATGAAAACTTGAATAAATTTACAAGACTTACCCAAGACTTGGCTACCGTGGTGAAAAACATTCAAAAGATCAAATAGCCATAATCCGGTTAAACTCCATAAGTAACAAATATAAGGACTTCAAGGTAGCTTTAGAATATGGTAGGCAAGAACTTACCACTATATTATAATAAATTCTTTGATAAATAAAGCTCTTAAACTGAAATCTAATTCTAGTATTAATCACATTGGGGATAATCTACTTGTAAAAGGAAAAGTTTTTAGTAAATCAAATTTTCATCCTAAACCTTTTTCTAAAAACTAAAACAGATTTAATGACAGTCATAAGTCCAAAACTAAGGCTAAATGTAAGAAATGTTATTACTGTGGGAAATTGGATCATTTTGCAAAAGATTGTTTCAAAAAGAAAAATGATTTGAAAGATAACAAATCTTATGAAGGGTGTAATGCCTTGATTTATAATAAGGCTAAGTCTACTTTTGGTTTGGTCCTTGTGAACATGGAAAAACAGCTGAGTAATGAATGGATTTTAGACTCAGGTTGTTCTTTCCATATGTGCCCTAACAAAAACCGTTTTGTTGATTTTAAAGGGGTTGTTGGAGGGCAAGTTATAATGGGAAACAACTATACCTGTAAAGTGAAAGAAATATGGACTATAAAACTATTGCTGGAAAATGGAAATGTTTTGTTTCTTAAAAAAAGCTAGGTATATACCTAACTTAAAGAGAAACTTGATGTCCTTAGACATGTTAGATGATATGGAGTTTAATATAAACATGGGTCAATGATATATTAAAATTCTTAAGGGCAATGATTTAATCATAAGTACTCGTAAGAGACATGGTCTCTATTTCTTGAAAGCCAAACTTTTGTTTGGTTTAACCGCTTCTGCTGTTTCTGAAAATTTTACACTTGCTAAACCATGGCACCATAGACTTGGTCATATTGGGAAAAAGACCCTAAATTTTTTACAAACAAAAGGAGTTTTTGGAAAAACAAAATTTTGGTGACTTTAGTTCTTGTAAACAATGCATCATGGGTAAACAAGTCAAATTGCCTTTTCCTACTGGAATTCATAAATCCAAACAAATTTTGAAATACTTACATGTTGATTTGTGGGGTTTGGCTACTGTTTGTACTATGTCTAGCTTTAAATATTTTTTTGTTGATCATTGATGATTATTTTAGAAAAATCTGAATTTTCTTACTAAAAACTAAAGATGAGACTTTCTTAGTTTTCAAAAATTAGAAAACTCAAATTGAAAATCAGATAGAACATAAAATTAAATTCTTAAGGACTAACAATGATTTGAAATTTTGTAATGATGAATTCAATAACTTGTGTAAAGAAAATGACATTACGAGACACATAACTGTTACCTATATTCCTCAACAAAATAGAATAGCTGAAAGAATGAATAGGACTTTATTAAATAAAATTAGATGCATGCTGCTTGGTTTTGGTTTGCCAAAAATATTTTGGGGTAAAGCTGTCAAAACTGCTACATATCTAATTAATAGAAGTCCTACTAAAGCTTTGAATTTTGATGTGCATGAATCTGTGTGGTCTGATGGTTCTGTGAATTATTCTCATTTAAAAGTATTTTGGTGTGCTGCTTATGTTTATCAAAATGTTGGGAAACTGGAACCTATATCTCTTAAATGTGTTTTTTTAGGCTATGATGAACATATTCAGGGGCGAACCTAGGATTTTAAGTCAGTACGGGCCGGCGGTGGGGCGGTCGTTGATCGTCGGTAGCAATAAAATATTAAAAACCCATATGATGCCTTTTTTTTTTTTTTTTGCAAAAAATGCATTTTAGAATATTGATTTGATGAAGAATATGTGTTTAAAAATAAGGAGAAGTTTTGAATTTATGTATAATATTATTTTATTAAAAATACGATTATAAAGAAGAGAAAAAAATGTATTATGAAAAAAAAAATGGGAATCAAAACCTAAAATTTAAATATAAAAATTATTTTATTCAAATTAAATATAATTTTGTTATATGAGTTAACAATATTCACCAAATGACATTGTAGTCAAGTTATAATTCAAAGGAAGAACGAGTTCGAATTTTTACAATTGCATTAACACCACTAAAACTTAACATATATTATTTTGTTTGATTTTAGTAACAAATTCACAACTGCCTTGATGGTAAACATATCAATATTCCTAAGAAAGATCGATGGTTCGAACCCCTTCCTCTTCTATTAATTTTGGTAAAAACTAAAATTGTAGAACTACAACTATTACATAATAGATTGGTTGGAAGGAGACTTGAACCCATGACCTATAAAATGAAAATGCTAACTCCAACCAAATGAGCTCTTCTGGACTCGAGATATCTACTGCCCTCCTTGGTAAATTCACAGAATTTCTTGCTGAGACTGATGGCATATCATCCCATAACATTCCAGGTATTTTAGAAGCTTTCTCTACTGCTCTTCAAGTTAGTCTTTGCATGATTATTGGATAATAGACTTAGGTGCCACATATCACATGACTAGTCAAATGTCACATTTACTTAACCAAGTGGATATGTATGCACACAGGAATGAATGTAAAAAGGATCGATAGAGAAGTGATGAGAAAGTTGAGTTGATACTTGCCATTCGAGGATCATGAAGGCTATAGGAAGTGCTAGGGTCTGAATTTCAATTCTTGAGCACAAAAAATGGGAGGCAAGTTGATGTGGATATCGTCGATGCTTAAGTTTATTTTGTTATTAAGTTTTATCAGTTGAGCTTTATTTTATTATTATTGGACTTTTATTGTTATTGGACTTGTCTTAGTGGGTTAGCCCAAGCCCGTTAGGTTTTCACTATTTATTGAATTTTTCGTTGTAATTTAGACAGTACCTCCGAGTTTTCTTCTTTTCCTTGTACCGTTGCATAGCATTGCCTCTGTTCTTTGCCAAAAGCTCCATATCAGTCTTGGTTATTGCAGTTGTGGTGATTTCATTTTTCACATACATAGCATGATCCACAAAATTAATGTCTTTTGAGCCACCAGGACTGGGCTTAGAAAAACCTGAACATGATTTTGGCCTGCACATGCTGTCATATTCACTGGTAACAATTAAGTATACTCTGTCGTGTACTATCACGTTTCATTCTAATAGTTTATTTCTATCAATTTATGCAAATTTATATTTTTTAGATTGATTCAAGAACAATACGCAAATTTTGTCCACAGTATCAGTTGGCACTATGGGGTTTGACTTTTATAAGTAGAGGAATATACTTATTAGCGGTGATTTTTTTTTTTTTTTGCTTGTCCTTCTCACAAAATTAAGGTTTGGAGTCCTACTACCAGGGGATTAGTGATACTTAACACTTATGAGTCACTTATATCATTTACTGCATAAGTCCTTTAAGTTGGTATTGTGGGAATATTTACAGGGGAGATGCTTGAACATAAAATGAATTATCAACTATATATTTTAACTATTTATCTATTGTCAAAAAAAAAAATTGTTCCCGACGGATCCAGCACGAGCGGCCGCAGGGGCTGGCCAGGTGCTGGATCCGCCCCTGAACATATCAAAGGATATAGATTGTGGGTTAAATGTGAAAATGATATAAAATGATTGTTAAAAAGGATGTTGTTTTTAATGAATCCTTAATGCCATGTTTGGAAGGAAAAAATAAAAGTTTGACTGAAAAGGATGTTCAAATTGAGGTGGAGTCTTCTCAAATTGAATCTGCCAATTTTGCACCTCTAGTAGATGGGACTGACACTCAAACTGTAATTGATATTGATCAAGAAATTGATCATATTCCTGAATTTGATTCCGCTGCTTTCCGTGTCCCCACTGATGAATATCGCTCACTAGGAATAGGAAAAGGAGGCAAATCAAACCATCCACTAGATTTGACAGTGAAGATTTTGTTTCATTTTTCACTTATCAAGAACATTCTGAAAATGAACAAAATTCCTATGTTGATGCCATAAAATGTAAGGAAAATAAAAATTGGATTGCTGCCATGGAAGATGAAATGTCTTTACTTTTGAAAAGCAAGACTTGGGAACTTGCTGATAAACCTAAGGGGCATAAATTAATTGATTGGAAGTGGATATACAAAATTAAACAAGGGGAAGGGGATAGTAAAACCATTAGATATAAAGTTAGGCTTGTGGCAAAATGTTTTACACAAAAAGAAGGTATTGATTACACTGAAATCTTCTCACATGTTGTGAGATATTTTATTGTTAGATGTTTACTTGCTTTAGTTGCTCATTTTAAATGGAAACTTGATCAGTTGGATGTCAAAACTGCTTTTCTATATGGTGACATTGATGAAATTATATATATGAAACAACCTATTGGATTTGAGGTTGGAAATCCTAATAATATTGTTTGCTTGTTAAAAATGTCCATTTATGGGTTAAAACAGTCTCCTAGACAATGGTGTAAGAGATTTGATAACTATGTGTTAAAACTTGGTTTTAAAAGAAACCAATTTGATGCCTATCTGTATTTTAAAGGCGATGGAGGTGAAAATTCTCTTTATTTGGCCCTTTATGGGGGATGATATGCTTCTTGCCTGCTATGATAGAGTTGGAATTGATAATATAAAATTAAAGCTGAAGTATGAATTTGATATGAAAGACTTTGGCTCAACTAGAAGAATCTTAGGCGTTTAAATTTGGAGAAATAAAGAGAAAGATTTGTTATTTCTAAATCAACATGACAATGTGATCAATATTGAAAAGATTTAATATGCATGATTGTAAACATGTTACCTTATCTCTTGCAAATCACTTTAAACTTTCATCTGAATTCCACCCTAATTCTGAAGAAGAATATGCTAGATTGTCAAAAGTACCTTATGCAAATGATGTTGGTTTTGTGGCGTATTTAATAATTTGTACTAGACCTGATCTTGCTTTTGGTATTAGTATATTGAGTAGATTTATTAGATATCTAGGGGAAGAACACTGGAATGCACTAAAATGGTTATTTAGGAAACTTAAAGGCACTTCTAACTTGGGTTTAATGTTTAAATCAAGTAAAAATAGTGTCATCTTAAGGGGATTTATAGATTCTGACTTTGTTGGTGACAAAAATAATATGAGATTTACTTTCTCTTATTTTTATACTTTGTGTGGTACTGTTGTGAGTTGGAAATCTTAGTTATAAAAGGTTGTAGCTTTATCTTCCACTAAAGCAAAATATATAGCTGCTACAGATGCTGTCAAAGAGGGTATATGGTTAAATGGATTAATTTCTAAACTTGGTTTTTCTGAAAATGATGTTTTGTTACTTTCTGATAACTAAAGTGCTATACATTTGAGCAAAAATTCTATGATTCATGATAAAACAAAATATATTGACATTAAATATCATTTTATAAGTGATATCATTTCTAAAGAGATTATAAAGATTGGAAAGGTGCCTACTCAATTCAATCCATCTGATATGGGAACAAAAATAATTCATTTGAATAAGTTTTTAAATTATTTGAAACTTTTATCTGTTAAATCTTTGTGATGTCTATATAGGTATTTTTGAGCAAATGAAAATAGTATGAAATTGTGCTATGGACTACACTATGGCCCAAATTCCGGTAGCAAGGTAGAATTGTTGGAATTGAATCAGGTTCAATTGACCGCTCCCAAAATTTGGCAAAAACGTGTTCTTGAAAGTGCAAATTTACTTATACTAAAGACTTCATTGGATGATTGACACGTGGACTTATTGTAGCCATTGGATTAAGCTTTTCGATTGTTATATTTTAATTGACTCTTCACTTGGCTTTGATGCGAGAAACTCGTTATTCTAGGGTTTCCATTATTTCGACTCTCTCTAGATGCTCCATTATTTGAGTGCTTCTCTCTGACTCCTCTCTAAAACCCAAATCAAATCCCTGATTTGAAGGGATATTGTATAATATAATGATTACTTAGTGGTGATATTCTATGTGAATATCTTCGTGTGATTGTAATGTTGATTCTGTTGGTTTAGTTGTCGATTTTTTGTGATTCGAATAGATCAACTGCTGTATTGTGAGAGATAAGTATTCTTATACTTTCTTTACGATTGTTCTAAACATTCTTGTAACTTTTGTTGCCAATTTGGGCTTCACAATGGAACCGAGCATAATCTACAATATTGGATGCTAACGGGGGATATAGGTGTGAGATGTGGTCACTGAACCTTCGGGGCTTAGGTTTGAAACATAACGATTTTGTTCTTTTAAATTCTGCACTTTAATTTTAGTATACAGACTTTATGTTTTGTGTTCTTGATCTAATATCGTGTATCCTAGCCTAACAGTTGGGCGAATTTCTCAACAAATTCTTATCCTAAATTTTTGAGGTTGTTTTAAAATTACTGATTTCTTTGAGATTTTGACTCCATTATGCAAATGTTGTCATCCAAGAATACTTGTTCATGCATGCGTCATGCGTCTACATTTCTTCAAGAGCTACTTCGTCAATTATTGTTACCACGTTTCTCGAGTTAAACTCGTTAGATTCTCACATAGCCGTTCCCTATGACCAAATTCATGTTGTTACGAGTAATACAATTCGTAATGACCGACTACTATAGTGATTCTATGTGGATTACATGTATATCACATAGAATGACTACGATAGTGTTTCACTATGAATAACATTAGTTTATTTTTATTTTTGTATGTTGTAAATATAAATCTTAAATAAGTAATAAAGTAAATTTAAGAGTTTGAATTATCATTTTCACATAGTATTTTTTTAATCATTGATTTAATTATGCATAACTTCAATTTGATTAAAAACAATTAATTGTATTTTTATTATTACCCTAAAAGCTATAAATCTACTAAAACGATAATATAGCAAACTAGTTAGGAATTTCTATAATGATTAAAGAGTTAGTATTCACGAGTTCACTATAGTTATCCCCTTAATCTTAATCATATATTTTTGATTAATTATATTTACTCGAACGAATCCTTCTAAACTAATTGATTTACCTCAGTTCGAGTTCAAATATATCATACTTAATTAAGTCAATTCCCCAATCTTTATGTGAATCAAGGTAAACGTTAATCAAGAGTATTTGATCACAAAAGAATTCTATAAATAATTGCAACTCTCGACCTTTTTAACGAAATCGTTGGTTTTTAATACATAATCTAAACAAATAACTCAACTCTCGATATAATTACCATTCACAAATCAATGAATTAGTGATCAAGTAATTCAAAGTATTAAGAGAAAAAAAGTAAAAATAATTCACAAATTGTCGACAATTAGAAACTCTAATTCTATTACACCGAAAGTAATCAATTTGCTGAAAGAAAAATAAACATGCAAAATTTATAGAGATTCACCACAATGTGAGATTATGTCATTTTTCCGTCATTACAGTATTTCATTATGATGATAAAAACTTTATAAGAAAATTGCATGCATATATTCTCTAAATTCCCATTCTCTTTTATGATGATAATTTAAAAGGTATAATGACGACTCTTTATTTATAAGACAAAATTTAAATTTATAAGAGCTCAAATTCCTACTAAAAAATTTAAAAAGACACGAAATTTATAAGCCTAATAACCCACATATTAATTTCGTGAAGCGATAATAATTAAGCTTCAAAATTCAACAACCTCCCATGTAGACTAATTCATCATCAATAACTCTTTTGCAATAAAACAATTTGTCAATCATCAAAAGAAATGTCCAATTAGAATGAGTTCCTGACCAACTGCAAATTGTTCAAATGAGTTGAGAACGGAAATCAAATTTTTAATAATTTGAAATAAAAAGAATGATAAAATATGTTGTCGAAAAATTGTGAAATTATTAATTTTAACTTAAATTAAAATTAAATTTTATTCTGGACACGCACTTAAAATACATTTATATATTATATCAGGAGAAATTACATTATTGTTTCAGACACGCCTCAAGGGAAAAACACACTCATCATCATATAAAAGACCATATAAAAGACGAGACGATCTTTTGAAAATATCTTTGTTCAGCCAGAAATATCAATGGCCTTAACTTCAGGCTTCTTCACCTCCTCTTTAGGAACTGTAACAGATAGCACCCCATTCTCCATACTAGCTTTGATCTTATCCATCTTTGCATTTTCCGGCAGCCTGAACCGGCGGAGGAATTTTCCGGAGCTCCTCTCCATACGGTGCCAAGTATCATTTTTCTCCTCTTTCTCCCTGCTCCTCTCTCCACTAATCTGCAAAACATTCCCTTCCTCAACTTCGACCTTAACTTCCTCCTCCTTCAGTCCCGGAAGATCAGCCTTGAACACGTGGCCTTCCGGAGTCTCCTTCCAGTCAATCCGAGTGGCGGCAAATTGAGACGTCTCGTTAGAAATGTCTAAACGAATTGGAGCGGAGAGAGCTGAACTAAGAGGCCAATCCTGAAAAGGGTCCCAAACATCGAGAGAGAATGGGTCGAAAACATCGCTTCGTCTGCTGAAAACACTTGGAATCAGAGACATTTTCTGATCGTTTTTCGAAGGGTGTTTTGAAATGTCTATGTTTATACACTAATGAATGATTTTGCTTGAAGGTTTTTTATGAAGATTGCTCACCGGAATTTTTTCTGGTATGGCTAAACGGAGATGGATGTATTTATAGTTCAGGGAAAGGGTAATTGTGTAATTATGTCGACGAGTTGAGAGAATTCGAGACAATACATTTGAGAGAGCGAATATATCGGAGAAAACGAGAAATATCTGGAAGCAACCCAGAGAGTCTGAACTATTATTAGTGGGCTCCACTTTCATCTCTTTTTTGAAAGATAATTATAAAATATTTTCTAAGAATAACGTTACCTTTATGAAAATTAGTCATTTCACCGTTTGAAAATTGGAAATTAACTTAGAATTAATATTAAAAAATATATACGTGATAATGAATATTAAATTATTTATTTAAGTAAAATTAAATGTTAATTAGTATATATGAACGTAAATAATGAAATACAATATTGAATGTGAAATTGTAATTAATAACATTGAAAATGCATAAATGAAGATGATTATTAATTAAATGAATATGAATGTTAATTAATTGAAAATTAATAATATGGAATTCATCCATTAATGAAAACACACGGATGAAATGAATATGTCAATTGTACATTTTCATTGATGATAACTAAATGATTAAGTAAATGAAATATATATTAAAAAACGAACAATAATGTATTATTAAAAAAAAAATTGAATTATAGTAAAGTTAGAATCGGTTAAAAAAATTATTCTTACTTGATGTGGTATTTAATATATTATAGATTAATATTAAAATTTCTAGCGAAGTGTACATGCAAAGGGCTCACTATTTGCTTCTCAAAAATCATGATTGTGTGATAAAGAAAGTTAAAATTTTATTCGGTGAATATTGCTTCTCGATAAGCAAAACATCATTTCAGTAATTTGAACAGAAACGCATTGTACTTTGGCTTTAGTACCATGCTAGAGTTACTTACTCTTTTACTACAAGGATTACTTACTCGTCAAGTGACGCCGCGAGTAAGTACATATAGAATTACCATTGGTTTTAATAACAAAATTGATAAAGACGCCTCTCCAATAGGGAAGTACAACTTGGCGAGTAAGTAACTCTTGTAGTAAAATAGTAAGTACATATAGAATTACCCTTGGCTTTAATAACAAAATTGATGAACACAGTTTGGTCATAAGGTTTGAGAGTGATTCAATTTAATATGTTTTTTCAGTGTTCTGAAGCTTAACCAAAACATAAAATTGTAAATATAGGGGTGTCAATCTTGTCAGTCAATTTGGACGGTTCGTGGCTCGGCTGGGGAAAGCTCAAATCGACTCGCTCGAGTTGAACTCCATTTTGGGGCGTTCGCCGGAGCCTGGACCAGCTCATGTCACGAGCTATTTTCGACCTGTGACGAGCTGGCCTTGAAAAAATAAAATAAATTTTAGGCAGCTACTTGATATTGATATATAAAAAAAATTAAAATAAAATCAGGCAGTGTAGATCTTTGTAGGTAGCAGCTAGTTGCTTGCAAATCCTGATACTTATATTAAAAAAATATAATAATTCATGAGCCGACACAATTCGATAATGTCCGAACCATTTTTACTCGAATCGATCCTGAACCTCAAGTTTCAACTCACAAGCCAACTCGACTTGACTCGTGACAACCATAAGCGCTCTCTTATAGGTGGGTGACTGCTCCCCTAGTTGTCAGAGGCGGGGGGGGGGCTGATAGTTGTGGTTAGCATTAACGGTTTGAATGGTGGGGTTTGGTGGTGGAGGGAGGATAAAGTTGAGAGATGAGGAAAAGACTGATGATTTGAATGTTTTAATAAGATTTTTAAACTCATTTGCACTTTTTAAAAAGTTTGGGAGCATAATTGTAATTTATTTTTATTTTCCTTTTTTTTGTTTTATTTAAATATGAAGGTATATTGATCATTTTACATTGAAAAATAGTGAAAATGACGTTTTTCCGCAATGAAACGTTGAAATAAGGACGAAAATGTAAAAAAGAAATGAAACGTAAGGACGTTTTACGCAATAAGTGTCAAACGTAGGAACATTTTGTGCTATTGAGCAAATACAAATATGTTTGAAACGTAGGGACGTTTTCCGCATTAAGTGTCAAACGTAGGGACGTTTTGTGCTTAAACCTTTTAATAAGACTTTTGGACTCACTTGTACTTTTTAAAAAGTTCGGGAGTATAATTACAATTTATTTTTCATTCCACTTTCGTTGTTTTATTTAAATTTGAGGGTATATTGGTCATTTACACTGAAAAATAGTGAAAATGATGTTTTCCACACTAAAGCGTTGAAAATAGGGGTGAAAATGCAAAAAAAATGAAACGTTGGAATGTTTTGCATACTAACTGTCAAACGTAGGGACGTTTTGTGTTAATAAGCCTTTCGCCATAATCACTTGTAGTATTAAGTACGATCTATACTTTGAAAAATTATGGTAATAGCGAATCTTTTCTCACTATAATACAACCACGGTTGTTAGACCAATCGGTCATAGTAACAGTTACCGTAGAGAAATAAGAGATTGTTATAACTTGATGAAGTTAACGAAGTTATAATGTTAATATTATCTTGTATTTTGAATTACCACTAAGAAATACATCCATTTGAGTCCCATTTTTAGTATAGAATGTATTTTGAAGTAGTAAATTAATGGAAAATGTGTGGTTAAAAATGAAGAAATTTTTTTTGGATTGCGTGTAGAGAAATGTATTTATAAAAAAATAAGGACCAAATAAGGGCTCTAAATGTAAATCTAATTTTTTTTTGTAATTTTTAACTATATATTATTTTAAAAAATCACTATTTAAATATTTGTTTTTATCAAAATCATAGTTGTCAAACAGGGTTTAACATTGAAGAAAAAATTTGTCTGGGTAAAAGTCTTCAATTGTCTGCAGTGCCAGACCCTCCCTGACAGAACTCACACATAGGGGGGAGGGAAGCATTTTTTTTTTCATTTTTCATTTCATGAGGGTCCCACGTCGATCCCACGCTCATGTGAGGTTAGGTCAACGAGGTGGGCAAATTAATTCGGGCAAAGTAGCTTAATTCTTTGAAAAAATACACGAAACATGTGGACACGTGTCAATCAGAACTTGGCCAGTTCCTAGGTTTATCCAAATAGTTCTCGTACTGGAAAAGTGTTTCCAGATTAGATTATCGTTTCACGAATTCTCCAGAGATATGGAGGCTCTTCGAGAACTTTACTCATTTGCCCTTGAGCTGCACTATAAATACATCCATCTCCTGGGGCAATTCAGAACAAAATCCAGCAAGCAATCTTTGTTACAGCTTTCGAACAAAACTAGTTTTCTTGCAACTAAAGTTAGACCCAATTTCCTGCTAAACAAGATCGGAAAATGTCGCTAGTTCCAAGTGTTTTCGGTCGACGTAGCAATGTTTTTGATCCATTCTCTCTCGATCTCTGGGACCCTTTTCAGGATTGGTCCTTTAATTCAGCCATCTCGGCTCCTGTTCGTTCAGACCTCTCTAACGAGACGTCTCAATTTGCCGCCACCAAGATTGACTGGAAGGAGACGCCGGAAGGCCACGTGTTCAAGGCTGATGTTCCCGGACTGAAGAAAGAGGAAGTGAAGGTTGAAGTTGAGGAAGGGAACATTCTGCAGATTAGCGGAGAGAGGAGCAGGGAGAAGGAAGAGAAGAATGATACCTGGCACCGCATGGAGAGAAGCTCAGGAAAATTCCTCCGCCGGTTCAGACTTCCGGAGAATGCGAAGATAGATCAGATCAAAGCAAGTATGGAGAATGGGGTGCTGACTGTCACTGTCCCCAAGGAAGAGGTGAAGAAGCCTGAAGTCAAATCCATTGATATTTCTGGCTGAAAGAGTGATATATATTTTGACCATGTACGTGAATCTGGAATAATATTTGTTGCCGTGTCTGTTTAACTGTGTGTGTACTGATGAATTTAAAATAAATGTGAATTTGTGTGATTGTAATTTTTGAACAACTTTATAAATTATTCTGAACAAAAACTTGGGTCCTTTTTGAGCAATTATTTCTCATAGATAGAAAAAAGAATGGGACCTTCCTACCTTTGCCTCATTTCCTACCGTCCAATTTCGTTAGATTATTTGTTAAGTGCTCTAAATAGGGCTAAAGTTAAAAAAGGATAATTGTCACATTACTCCTTGACGTTTGCATGTTTTGTGTAATATTTAATAGACTTTCAAAATCTCCCCAAATCACCCAAATTTTATGGAATTGGAGGATTCATCATGGTTTGAAGTGTTCAATTTTTTTTTATCAGAAAAACCTCCTCTTAAACACCATCTTTATCCCTTTTTTTTTCCTCTTATATTTTCATTAATTTTGAACCACATCACAACCATGTCGTGAATAAATGCATGCAGGGCTAATGGCTGAAGCAGTACCCAGAACATCTGTTATGTTTGAGACTCAAATTTCATGTGATTTGGAAGTTTGATTCATGGTGAAAGCATAGATAATGTTAGTTTGGAAGTCCAAATTGATCACGGATCAAATTTCATCATGAATTGATAGTTTGATTAGGATAAGAACTTAGGGATTGATGAAGAGTTTTGAAAAGAAAATGATGGAGCCGGAGGTGCCGGGTTAATGCAGTGTCCAACAAGAAAAATGGGACAAGCACTGGGAGCCAAGAAAATGATCTTATTTGAGCTCAAGGACTGTTGGAGGATTCATCATGGTTTGAAGTGTCAAATTTTTTTGAAGAGAGAAACCTCCTTGTAACACCATCCTTATCCTTCTTTTTTTCCTCTTATATTTTCACTAATTTTGACATCACAACCATGTTGTGAATAAATGCATGCAGGGCTAATGGTTGAAGGAGTACCTAGAACATTTGTTATGTTTGTGACTCAAATTCCATGTGATTTGGAAGTGTGATTCATGGTAAAAGCCTAGATAATCTTAGTTTGGAATCCCAAATTGATCAGAGATTAAATTTTATCATGAATTGAGAGTTTGATTGGGATAAGAACTTATGGATTGATGAAGAAGTATTTTGAAAAGAAAATGATAGAGCTGGAGGTGCCGAGTTAATTCAATGTCCAACAAGAAACATGGGACAAGCGCTAGGAGCTAAGGTGCCTCCCTTGGCGCTCAAGCGCCAGGGAGCAGCGCTCCAGTTTGGCTTGAACTGGTTTTTTTTTTTTTTTGTAGGTTCGATTGATTTCAGCTTCGTTTTTGTGTTCTAGTTCATCTAGAACTCCATAAGAAGGCTCATACAAATGTTCCACAAGACGTAGACTCTTCATAAACTCAACTTAGCAATTAGATAATTGTTGTATACATTAAAAACTTGAGAGAATTATCTAGAATTAGATTGAGAGTATCAAATCTTGTAAAAGTAATTTTAGATAAACATAATCTTGTAAACTTGAGAGAATTATCTTGTTCGAGTTTTGACGAGCTATTCGGCCCTTTTGCCACCGCTACTCTTAATTCCCTAATTGAACTCGATTAAAAAAAAAAACTAGATCATCATTCAATGATAAAATCTCTGTAGCCACCATTCATGCTTCCACACCCACGAGCAGCAATGAAAACCAAAAAAAGGATTCAGAATACGAAGAAACTTGGAATCTTAGTAGGCCCATTTCTAGAATATTGGGTGCTTCTTCCAAATTGAAGAAATTCCAGGTGGCAACTGCAAGTCCTACGCCTGTGTCGATTTAGCCGATGGTGGCGTCATTGTTGGGTTTAAACAAAGTAAAGAGATATTTATTTTTATTAATATATTTTTTTTTAATTTTAATTGGGACTTGTTTGCCCTTTTTGGAAAAAAAAAAATTGCCTTTCTTTTTGTTTGTTTAAAGAGGGGGTAAATTCATCGTTTTACCAGGTATTATAAAGAAAAACGATGAAAATATTGTTTTCCACAAAGTTTGAGTGATTTAGGGAGTTTTGCATTAAAATGAAAGGTTAGGAGGTGTTATGCGAAATATGCAAACGTTAGATGGTGCCAATTTGGTTCTATTTACTACACTTAACTATTGAACTAATGAAATTGGACATAAAGGTATTTTGCAAGGTTTGGATCATCTAGCGAGGTCTTGAACCAAAATGAATGGATAGAAAAGTATTCCATGACAGAGGTAAGGATCAAAGAATTTTATGCTAATTACCAAAAAGAATCCAATTTTTGTTGACAAACGATATTCTTCAATTTCTTAGCCATTGTTTGGGCTCCATTTTAATGAAATTTTGGGAAAACGTATTTTAAAATAGTAATTTTTATAGAATGTGTGGTTAAAAAGTAAGAATTAGTTTTAAATTTACATGTATATTATTTTATTGAAAAATATATAGTTAAAACTGAAGAAAGAGAAAAATCTATTAAATTAAAATGGGGCCCAAATAGGGGCTTAAATTTCGTTAAACAGGAACCACACGAAATTGTTTTCATGTTGTTTTATTGTCTTCGTCACTTTGAATCCAAGTCAACACTCAGGACGACGAATACATGTAAAATTAAGAAAAAGTTATAATCTCTTTCGCCCTATTTGGTGTTGATGTGGTCATTATGGAACACCCGAGCTCGAGGACTGCCATTACTCCATTCGTTCGACTTTAGGATCGGAGTCCTCGAGACTTGATAGTCCTCGGGATACCTTGAGGGTGGTTCCCATGGATACCTACCAAATTACGTCGATCGTCCTCGGGCTGCGTGGTCGAGCATTTGCCTTGGCCAACTTCCCAAAGGCAATGATCAAGCATTAATAATCTTCTTCCCATGAGGACTCTAGCCTTGTCCAATTACCATAAATTAAGAATTCTAGATCTACAAGGATTCTGTCTTGGAATGTATGGTAAGTTAATACTCCTGGTTTTAATTCAATATTTGTCTTACTATAAGTAATTCCTAAAAATAAGGATGACCAGTCATACTAAGAGTCCACTACTACCTAGCTTTATAGATATGAAATATTGGATCATTATTCAGGTACGTTTTTACATATATTCTCAACATATAGTTTCTCTCAAACACTTTTTTTGACTTAAGTATCGGAGGGGCGACGAGACCACACCTCGATGCATTTGTTTCAGGTATCGAAAAATCTCGTTCGTCCTCATTCTTGATCGTCAAGCTCGGGAAATTCAACATGTACGATTTTTGGTAGCATCATTGGCGTCGTCTGTGGAAATCGCTACCAAAAGTCATGGTAAGTACGCGTTCAAGTTTTCCTCTTGCAAGCTCATCCGCTTTGAACCAACCACCCATTACAGATCCTCCAATTCATCAAGAAGAGTCACCAGGAATGCCCGATCCTCCGCTAGCAGTGATTACCACATGAGCATTTGAAGAGTTTCGTCAACAAGTTGCGACCTTGACTTAGCTGCTCAGCCAAGGAAACATTCCCCAAGCTCCGGCACAAGCGCATGCATATATACCAGCGTCGGAATGAGGTGTCATGGCTGATGCTCGAGCTCGAGAAGCCCGTTATGCCCATGACAATGGTGGATCCGGGGCCTCGGGCATACCCCCACAAGCCTCGATCTCGAGATTGGTAACTATGGACTTAGGAGAACTCTCTTGGATCATACAAGATGGGATCGTAGCAGGACTACAACAGAATACCAAAAGAGTGACGGGGTTCACCCCTAACACTTGGTTCACACCAGAAGTTCTTTCATACCTCCTCCTGGACAAGTTCAAGTTCTTCCGCATGAAGGAGTATGATAGGACCACCGACCCCTTCAACCATCTCAATGTGTACACATACGTCATGAACCTACAAATTACCCCCAGATTCAGTAATGTGCAATGCCTTTCCTCAAACATTGACCAACGCCACAAGGGATTGGTTCTCCACATTGGAAACCAACTCTATAGCGTCATTCTCTGACCTCGCGGATAAGTTCTCCTCTTTTTTTGCAAGTAGTAAGCACATCAGGAAGATGACGGCCACCCCCATGTAGCTCCGCTAGGGCCCGAATGAGACCTTACATAACTTCATAAAGAGATTCAATAAAGAAAGGCTACAGATACCCGACCTCTACATTATAGTGGCTATTTTGACTCTAACTTATGCTGTGAGATGTAAAGCCTTCAGGATGTCTTTATCCAAGAAGCCTCCGAAGTCAGTGATCGAACTTCTTATCCGAGGAGAAAAATACATCAATATGGAGGAGACAATGAAGGCTAGCTCGAGCTTTGAGAAGCCCCAACTTAAGAGACCGCATGAGCCGAACTTGCTACAAGATTAAGCTCGAGGCAAGCAGGAAGGACCACCTAGACCATTCACCTATTTGAATACCTCTAAGTCCAACATACTGATGGAGATTAGTGATATAAAGGAGTTTAAATGGTCTCATAGGTTGCGATCTCCCCCGGAGACCAAGGAAAAGAGCAAATATTGTGACTTCCACAGGGATCATGGACATATAAACCGAGGAGTGTATACCATTGCAGCAAGAGGTTGATGCCCTGATTAGAAGAGGATTCTTGAAGACGTATGTTGGGCATGATAAGTGTCCAATGAATGATCATGAGAAAGGGAAGACCTCAGGTTCAGGGGGAGGTAACAAACTCACGGCTGGTACAATCAATATCATAGCTTGAGAGATATGTCGGGAAGACCACTGCCAAGGCCTTGGAATTCCGACAACCTTAAAGTTTATTACAAGTAAAAGTCATGACCTTGTCCATTTAATTACAAGCATTACTTTTATTTTGGGCTTGTGCACCTTATGCATTTTCTTTTGTTTACTGTTCATTCATTAAGGCCCAACAGAAACATTTTAAGTGTTTCTTCCGAAGACCTATCACGAGCAAGCACATCAGAGACCTACTTCAGGTACGAGCTCAAAAAAGACCAGTCACGAGTGGGCACCTTTGAGACATGCTACGGGCATGAGCTCAAAAAAGACCCGTTACGAGCGGAAATCTCTGAGACATGATATCAGCATAAGCTCAAAAAAGACCTGTCACGACCAGACATCTCAAGGCATGTCACGTAAGAACACCTCAAGACATGCCATACCAAAGACCTGCCACGAGCGGGTATCTCTGAGACATGCTACGGGCATGAACTCAAAAAAGACCTGTAACAAGCAAGCACCTCAAGGCATGGCGAACACCTCAAGACATGCCATACCAAAGATTTGTCACGAGCGGGCACTTTAGAGACATGCTACGGGTATGACCTCAAAAAAGACCTATCACGAGCATGCTCCTCCAAGACATGCTATAGACATGAGCTCAAAAAAGACTTGTTACGAGCGGGCACCTCCGAGACATGCCTCGAGCATGCACTCTAAAAAACCTGCCACAAGCAGGCACTTCGAAGGAATGCTCGAGCATGACCATTCCTAGAAACATAATCTTGGACTAATATGTCCTCAAACAATGTTCGAGCTTGAGATTGTATCAACGTAATTGAACTTATCCTCGAGCTCATGACTTTATCAAAATGATAACTCAGTTATTGAACCCATCATCGAGCTTTTAAGTCCTCGAGCTTCTTACAATTAAAATTCCGTCCCAAGTTTTTAATCCTTGAGCTCGACCATTCCAGAAAATATAATCATGGATTAAGAAGTCCTCGAAGAATGCTCAAGATCAAGACTACAATAATTGATTACGTAGTCCTCAAGCTTGACCATTCCAGAAAATACAATCTTGGATTAAGAAGTCCTCGAAGAATGCACGAGATCGAGACTACAATAATTGATTACGTAGTCCTCGAGCTCAAGACTGTTAAAAACCTAATTGATTACGTAGTCCTCAAGTTCAGGACTTTGTCGAAAACCTAATTGATTACGCAATCCTCGAGCTCAAGACTTTGTTGGAACCTAATTGATTACGCAGTCCTCAAGCTTAAGACTTTGTCAAATACCTAATTAATAACGCAGTCCTCGAGCTCAAGACTTTGTCAACAAGCTAATTACTTGTATAAGTCCTCGCGCATATCCCATAGGCAACAAGGCTAATGGATAGCTCGAGTTTTTTTAAAGTTCTTACAGTCCTCGACCTTTTAAAGTTCCCATCAAGTTCAAGCTAATCGTCGAGCTCACTACAAAGTTTAGTTATTGAACTATCCTCAAGCTCGAAACTCTATCTAAAAGATAATCCATTATCTGATCATCGGGATTGAATTACTGGTCTTGTCATCGAGCAAATGGCCGACAACATTTATTAATTAAGCCATCATCGAGCTTATAATTTGCGAAGTTCATTAAGCTATCGTTAAGCTCATTACAAAGCTTATTCTATCCTCGAGCTCAAGACTTCACCAAAATATTGATTAATGGCGTCGTCATCGAGCTCAAGACTTCACAAAAAGATTAATTAATGGTGTCGTCATCAAGCTCAAGACTTCAGCAAATATTTGATTAACTATGTAGTCCCTGACTAAAACTTTAAATTAATTGTTAGATTGTCGAGATCAAAATATCAAAGAACCAATTAATTGTCTGGTCATTGATATCTTTCATCGTATAGTTGTCAAGACCAAGACTTGTCTGCTCATCGTGAACATTAAATATGTTATCGTCGAGCATGAGACTTCGTCAAACCCCAACCATAAAGCTCGAGGACAGTCATAATGCTAGTCGATTGATTGGACTTAGTCAAATGGTTGGGCATAAAAATTAAAATGATTGTCAATAGGCAAAAAGATCGAGAAACACAAAAATGATCAAGCGAACAACGTCGAGTAATCTCGAGCATTCATATCTCAAGCATCCCACTTGCCCGTCACTAAGAATCAAGCTCATGTGCACCCACACCTAATTCTCGAGCTTTAGGAGTGGATGCACAGGGGCCGGTGATGTGGTCATTATGGAACACCCAGCTCTAGGACTGCCATTACTCATCTCGTTCGACTTTTGGACCGGAGTCCTCGAGACTTGATAGTCCCCGGGATACCTCAAGGATGGTTCCCGTGGATACCTGCCAAATTACGTCGGTCGTCCTCGGGCTGCGTGGTTGAGCATTTGCCTTGGCCAACTTCCCAAAGGCAATCAATGATCGAGCATTAATAATCCTCTCCCCGTAAGGACTTTAGCCTTGTCCAATTACCATAAATTAAGAATTCTAAGTCTACAAGGATTCTATCTTGGAACGTATGATAAGTTAATACTCCTGGTTTTAATCCAATATTTGCCTTACCATAAGTAATTCCTAAAAATAAGGATGACAGTCATACTAGGAGTCCACTACTACCTAGCTTTATAAATATGAGGCATTGGATCATTATTGATGCACGTTTTTACATATATTCTCAGCACATATTTTCTCTCAAACACTCTTTCCAACTTAAGCATCGGAGGTACGGCGAGGCTACACCTTGACACCTTTGTTTCAAGTATCGAAAAATCTTGTTCGTGCTCGTTTTTGATCGTCAAGCTCGGGAAATTCAACATGTGCAATTTTTGGTAGCATCTGGTGTCAATTGTTTTAAAACTCTTTTTGTTACATGATCATTTTCAACAACACATCTACAATAAAATATTTTGCACGTAAACCTAATTTTTTTTATATATTTTTCAACCACACTTCTCCTAAAAATACTATTTAATCTTTTCTTTTGGGTGAAATAATGGGGCACCAAATAGGAACTTCAATTGTAAGGGACCGTCTCCACCTTATGAAAAAAAGTATTAATGTGTTCTACTTTTTTATAAAACTCATGTTTGGTACACATCTTTTTCGAAATATATTATTTCAAAACTCATTTTCAACATCATATTTTTCAATAAAATAATTTTTCATCATATCAATAATTTTTTCTTACTTTTTAACCACATATTTCTCATCATATTACTATTTAAAATATATTTTTTCCTAATACTATCTATCAAACACACCCAAAAGTTAATAGTACAGGACCCGTCTACACCTTTGCAAGGTTAGGGATCCAACTAAGCTTATGTTTGGTTCAACCGAAAATTAAATTTAAATGAAAATTAATAATTAATTTTAATCAAAAATATTTTTTGAAATTTGTAACTTTTCAATCACATATTCCTGCAACTTTTATCAAATATCTAAAGAACTTTAATTTTTATCTAAACCAAACAAGAACAAAAACTTTTTCTAATTAAAACTATGGCCAGGTTGATCTTTTCCCCAATAAAGGACCAATTGCACATCAAAGCACGAGTTAAGAATGTTTGTGTCAAAGATCTTAGTCGTACTGTTGAACTAAATGGATCTCCTAACAATTTTTTTTCTTCAAATACTTCGATTCTTGTACAAAACTTGGCTCAATTTCAACATCAAACACCGAATCAAACACCACCTCTCATAGACTTAAGATAAGAGGCAATATAAGAGGTTTGCAGGTTACTGCACATGGAGCGAGATTTACTTAGTGCGCACTCACGGATAGCGGTTGCGAGTTCCTACGTCAACAAAAAAGAAAGAAAGATAAGAGGCAATATATATAGACTTAGGTTAAGAGCACATGGGCTAAGACATAAATTGAACTACACCAAAATTAGGCCAAGAAATAAAACATGAGGCAAAGTGGGCTAACTTGTAAAGGGTCGTCCACCTACTAGATGGACCATGAGCAACATAAATTAATAGTTGATTTTAGTGGTCCAATTTGTTTTCGGGTTGTGTCAATATAATTAAGTGAAAATTACACATTTCCCTACTTTTCAAGATCTATATTCTAAAATCATATTTGAAGTTTTATTTTCAAACATCAGATATTTTTTAATTAGATACATTATAAAATTTTTTAATTATAAAATGTTCATCCCAATTAATTTCTTCCCAAATCAAACCCTAAATTCACTTATCTCTCACTCTCTCTACCTCCATCGTATTTCTCTCATGTCTCTATCTTCTCTCTTTCCCCTCACCGGTCATATTCTCTCCCATCGTCTCTGCTTTCCTCCCCTCTCCCTCCGACGGCTTCGATATCAGCAAGTGGCAGAAGACTCTCCTCTCCCTCCGTCAATCACTCAGATAGCAGCGCCTTGCGTGGTGGCGTTACCGCTTCTTTTCCTCTCCTCTCCTCTCCGCTGTTTGTTCGTTGATTTGAAGTGTTTATGGTGAAATTACGGTGGTTGACGATGTAGATGTATTTTCATAAAATTAGATCTGGATATCAAAACCAGATCGTCTTCCTCTTCCTCATCGGCTATTTGAGTGGCGCTGCATTTTTTTCTCTGAGTGTGAGAATGACTGGATGATGGTGACGTGGTGGAGGCGCCGTTAGTGGGTGTGCGATGGGTTTGCAACAGGTGGTCTGTGGTGATGTGCAGTGGTGGTGTGCGATTGGTGGTTGGTGTGCAATGCGGTGGTGTGGCGATAAGGTGGTGGTTGGGTGTTGGTGGTTGGTGGTGTTTTGTGCAGCGACGATTCTGTGGTTGTAACTGTGGTGTCAGATCTGGTGATTTTTGGTGGTATTTTGGAAATGGCGATGTTATTACTGATTGTCATGGTGTTTGGGTGGTGGTGATATTGGTCGTAGTGGTTTTCGTGAAAGCGGTGATAGTGGTCGTGGTGATCGTGCAGAGGTGGTGGGGGTGAATCTGGTCATTTTGGTTTTCTAAGACTAAAAATATATTCTGTGACCTTAAAATTCGATAACCTGATAACTTATGACTAAAAATATAATCCATGACCAATCATTTCGTTATCTGTGACCTAAAAATTATATAATCTGTGACCGTGAAAAAATCTGCGACCAAATAATTTGAAAATATGTGTTCGTGTGACCTTTTATGACTAAAAATATAATTTGTGACATTAAAATTCGGCAATTTGTGATTAAAAATATAATCCATGACCAACCATTTGTTATCTATGACTGTATGACTTATAAATTTTGATCTGTTACTAACTAAATTTGAAATCTGTGATCAACGAATTACCTGTGACCTACAAAATTTTGGAACTGTGACAGTAAAATAGTCATCGGAACGGTCGTCGGAATAGTTACTGGAATCGGAGCAGTCGTCGAAACATTCATCGGAATAGTCGCCGGGATTGTAGTTGTCAAAACCGTTGTCGGAGTGGTAGGGGTGGTGGAGTAAGTTAACTATATAAGTGGTTAATACTTTGAATTTGAATTTGAGCTTTAGATTTTGTTGTTCAAGTAATAAAACTTTCAAGATGAGATGGTTGCATGAGATACTTTTTTTAGGAGCTCATTTGACTATATTCCGAGCACTTCTTGTTTAGTATATGGAGCATGTATGGTATGTGTTTTGAGTTCGAGACACAAATAAGGTCTGTGATTCTAATTTTATTTGGTTGCCTTGATTAGGGAAGTATAAAATTGGTGTTGTTTACTTACATGTTCATTGGGCATCAAAGTTGAGATTTATTGGGTTTTGATACCTATAAAACTAGGTGATGATGATAAATGCATTTGTTAAATTAATTATAGAGAAAAATTCATATCTCCTATTTTTACAATATACCATTTCAAAAATAAGAAAACAACTTTCAAATTTCTAAAATCAAACCCAATGAATTTCTACCCCTCAAAAAATTGATTTCCAATTGATTTTTGCAATTATAATAGGAGGGGTAAAACGGGGACTGGGCAATCCACATGAGAACGAGATTGTTTTGGCAAAAAGGGCCAACCAACGCGCAATGGTGGACACATGAATCATGAAAATTGCAATTCGAATTCTAATATGAAGAGGTGCTAATACCTAGAAATTCATACCACATTGAAATGAATAATGGTATCTATTGGTGATATAATACTAATTTAAATAGTGCTATACGACAAGTTCAATGAAAGATAAAATCAAGGGATTCATTTTATTGCTACATTAGTGTATTTTAACACCAATAATACTAAAAATTCAAACCCGTTTACATATTCGATCGAACTGTTAGGCACATTATAAAAAAAGTCAAATACATTTAAAATTCTTGTCTATTTTATAATTCAACGTACAAAATATTTTATTCCGAAAATATGTATTTTAAAATGAGTTTAAGAAAAAAATTGTTTTATTTTAACTTTTAATGGTTGTCAAACCGGGATTGAAATGAGTGTTTTTTTTTTTTTTGGATAATAAGTTTTAGAATAATGATTTTGTGGAAAATGTGTGATTAGAATGTAATCCATCTTTGACAATTATTAAAATTTCTTTTCAATCACACATCCTCACAATAAAATTTTCTGTATGTAAATCTAGATTTTTTTCTATTTTTTAAACACACATTTTCGAAAAAATCACTATTTCAAAATTTGTTTTCTCCTAAAAATTCATTTTAATGTAGGAAAATATTTTAAATTTATGTATAAAATATCTTATTGAGAGAATGTATAGTTGAAAATGAATTAAAAAAAAAAGTTTCAATGATTGTCAAAAAAAGGCTACTACCACGCAATTTTCTTTCACACTCCTACTGTAACGCATATTGCAATATTTTATTGGTCACACTCACCCTCAAATTCCGAGTCCACTCATATTTTTCTTCACCTAATTAAACACGTAAGTTTGGGTATGCACGTGCCAGAAAAAAAATAGAAATATGACAGAAACACTGTATTTTTCCAAGTTCGGAAATATAAGCTATAATCTTCCCAAAAAAATCTTGACTGATTGAACATATTGAGCCTGCGTCTCATATGACCAAAGAATATTAACACTTTGTTGGAGTTTTTTCTCCTCAATTATTATCACTTTTTGATCGTTTAAATGTTGGTGGGATCAATGTGAAAGTAAAAGTCAAATGTCTGATTTTGGCTTGCAGCAGTTAAAAATTGATTTTTCTTCCTTGAAAAGCTGCTCCAAACAAGCTATAAGACACAGCATACTGAGGCGAGCAATAGGGCCTTCTTCATCATGGATAAGCATGGCCAGAATATCCAGCAACATAGTAAAAAATGCCGTTTAGTACTCTTTCCGTTACCATTCCAAGGACATATAAATCCCATGATTCAGCTGGCAAACATCCTTCACCATAAGGGATTCGATATCACCATCATTCTCAACAAATATAATTGTCCAAATCTCTCTCAGTATCCTCATTTCACCTTACAGATAATCCCCGATGGCTTAACAGAAAGTGAAGTTTCCACTACAGAAGTTGCATCAATTCCTAAACTTCTTAACGCCCGATGTGTCGGTCCATTTCACGATAGTTTGGCTCAATTATTGTCTGATGATCCTATAGCATGTATAATTACAGACGCCATTTGGTATTTCACACAGGAAGTGGCTGACAACCTTAAGATTCCTAGGATTGCACTCCGGACTAGCAGTGTGTGTTCCTTTTTAGCCTATGCTGCTATGCCACTCCTTCAAGATAAGGGATACCTCTCCATGAAAGGTACTTTTCTTTTTGTTGGATATTTGGCCCTAAATCTTTTAAGATGATAAAAGAAAGTCAGGAAAATCAGTGCAAGAGTTGAAAGAAGGAAGCAATAATTCTCCATGAATGGAAACACAGTATTATTGCAAAAAAATTAAATCAAAAAGGAAGATTTTACCAAAATGATGGAGCCATGAGAGAGAGAGAGAGAATCTGTAGCGCTCCGAGTTCTGTTAACCCAGATTGCCACGTCATCTTCTTTTGCCCTAATTTCAAAATCAATTTTCGCGGAAATAACCTAATTTTGAAATCACATTTGTAATTGAAAAACTGTATCGACAAGTAAACTCATAGAAATTTAAAATTTAAATATCATATTTTAGAAATAGCGGAAAATGATAAAATGTTATCAATATTCGAATACAAAACTTCAAAGAGATAATAATTTTGATAGTCAAATTTTCTATGCCACCACTGCCGGATCAATCACGATCGCCTCCGAAGTCTGCAAATATTGTTAAAAATAGCAGAGTGAGTATTTCGAAGAAATACTCAGTAGACTCATCGCCGATAATTAATTTACAGAATAATTGAATACACACTTATGCAATATACATTGTGATATCATCTTTGGTTCATTTTCTTGAAAATCATAGGCTCTTTAAAAACATGGGATGTGGGTACTCTTTCTTTCTTGTGCTGATGAGGCACATACGTTATGCATAACATTCTCTTCTTATCCCATAAGGGATTCTCTTCTTATCCCATAAGGGATTCTCTTCTTTCTCATGCAATTAAGCATATAAGTTATGGCAAGCATAACAATATCATATATCTCATATGATAAATTCTCATCTTATGCATTAAAGCATATAAATCACGTAATTCACATAAAGCATGCAATTATAATTTAAACTAATTAATGGTGGCGAGTCTACCTCAATATATCGAGTTTGTGAAAATAGTGCGAGAAGTAACTTCAATCTCTTAGTGGTCCGTACGTTTCGTCTAGCCAATAGAAAATAAGTTTGAATCAGTATTTCGAACTTTAAAGTTTTAAAGTGTTGAAATTAAGTTTAAGAACTTAATTGAAAATTATTGGAATTGAAATAAATGACTTAGAATGATAAAATAAAGTTTAGGGGCTAAATTGAAAATTTATTAAATCTGAAAATAAAACTTTAAGGGCTAAAATAATAACTTTCATAAGTTTAGGGACTAAACTGTAATTATAATAAAGCTGGAAATAAAAGTTAAAAACTGAAATAATAACTTTTAATAGTTTAAGGACTAAACTGTAAATATATTAAAGCTGAAAATAAAAGGTGAAAACTGAAATAATAACTTTTAATAGCTGAAGGACTAAATTGTAAATATATTAAAGCTGTAAATAAAATTAAATGGCTGAAATAATAACTTATATAAATTAGGGACTAAATTAAATAACTTTTAAACTGAAAATAAGAAATATAAGGGCTGAAATTAAAACATAAATAATTAAGGGACTGAAATGAATAAAACTTAAAACTTGAGGCTTAAATTAATAATTTCTAAAATAACAATATATATATATATATATATATATATATATATATACACACTAACTAAACTAATTAAAATCAAAACAAAACCTAATCAATAAAATCATCCCTCTCTCTCTCGACCGAGAGGAGAGGCGACGGGGGGGAGGTCCCTCCCTCCTCCTTCCTGCCGCCGGCAAGCGGTGGCAGCAGCGCCACCATCGTGGTGGCGCCGGTAAGGGGTGGGGGTTCCATTTGGGGCTTTTGGTTCATGGAGATTTGGGGTGCGAAATGGAGGTTCAAACCGAGGCATAAGGAGTTCGAGTTCGACATTAGGTATGTGGGTTTTTGATTTCTTTTCTTGGTTTGGGGACTTGAGGTAGCTGTCGAGTGGTGGTGGGTGGCTGCTTTGGTGGAGTTTGGTTTCGGTTCGGTTGGTGGAGATGCAATGAGTTGGGTGACCGCTTGTATCAATGTATTTGGGTTGAAAATGGTGTTGTTGGTTTGAGGTTTCTGGGTTGGTGGTTATGGGTGTTTGGTGCAGTAAGTTTCGGTTTTGGTGGGCTGTGGATTTGCTTTCGGGTTTGGGGTGTGCTCTCGGGTTTGGGTGGTGACTGAGGTGATGGTGGTGGTTTGTCTTGCAGTGGACTTTGCAGTGAGCTTGCACTAGGTTGGTGGTGTTGTGGTGTTGCAGAATTGTTGGTCTCGATTTTTGAATGGAGTTGCAGTGAGTTCGAATGGTGAAGAAGGGTTTGTCTTGCGGTGACTAGAAGGTGGTTTGATTGCTGTTGGATGGATTGAGTTTTGATTGCTGTGGTTTGATTGTTGTTGGGAGTTGCAGTGAGTTGTTGGGTCTCGGTTTGGAGGTGTTGCAGTAGACTTGGGTTTGGTGGTGTTGCTGGAGGTTGGTTACCAGCTGCAGCTTGGGCTACTGGAAATGGTGTTGGTCTTATGTTGGTGAATGGTGAAATGTGAATCATTGTTCATTGTTGAGTTCACTTTTGATGCTAGAAATGGATTTTCTAGCATCAATGGTGTCTCACATTGGGAATAGAGAGAATGTTGGAGAGATAGACAAGTTTTCTTACCAAGTGTGAGTATGAGTGTGAGTGGAGTGGAGTGGAGTGAGTGGGGTATGAATAGGGGTAGATTTAGGGCACAAAACCTTAGACGGGTTATTGGGCCAAAATATTGGGCTTTAGGGTTTTCAAGTTGGGCTGAAATAAATAATATCCGATTTTGGGCTCATTTTATTGGGTTTAAGTGAATTGGGCTAAATGAATTAAAATTCAAGGTATTGGACCATAAATGTTGGACTTTAAATAATTGGACTTGAATAATTGGGCTTCCGTAATTGGACTAATAAAATTGGACCTTAAAGTATAAAGTATTGGACTTATATTAAATTGGACTTTAAATAAAATAATTCGAAATTGATAATAAAATTATTATTCGAGAATCGGATTCGATCGAAAACATTTGAATTCAATATAATAACGGCTAGACGAACGCGCTTCTCTAAAAATTAGGGTTAACGTTTTAGCGACACGTTTTTCGAGAAAACTATTTTATTTAATTTAAAAGTTCGCGGTCGCTACAGAATCCAATTTGGGGCAGAAGATACACACGACCAAGAGTGAAAGGATGTGAGAAAAATGGAGAAGAAATAGGGAGAGAATATAGGCACGGCCGGTGTATTGAGAGAGTTGGTAGAAGTTTGTAAAAGCTTTGATTAGTTAGTTGATTGTCCGTCAGTGAACTACATAAATTTATGTTCTGTCTCTTCTATTTTATTTCATTTTGGTGCATTTATTATTGTGCAGTGGTGATTAAATCCCAAAGCACATAAAAATTTTCAAAGCCAGATAGCTTAATTCGTTGCTAACTATTCGGTCTCGATGATGGATTGCACAACAACTTCTTGCTTTCTCGAATTCCATGAAAAGATGCTGAACTGAAGGAAAAACTGTATCTTGAAGTACTCTTATATCATCCTCGCAACTTGCCCAATCACTATCAAAATAGCCACTCAATCATCCATCTACAAAATTTTGAAACCACACTCGGAAACCAATAGTCCCTTTTAGGTATCTCAAAACTTGTTTTGATGCTTTGAAATTGGTGTCTCTTGGAGATTGCATTAGTCTTGACATAAGACTCGTAATAATCAAGTCCGGCTTTGTTGAGTTCAAGTACAACAAGCTTACAATTAAATTTCTATAAGTACTTTTATTTGCCTTTTCTGTGCCATTTTCTTTAGACAGTTTTTCATTAATCCCAACAGGTGTTTCTGTTAGTTTGCAATTTTCCATCTTAAATTTTTTCAAAATTTCCCCCATGTACTTCTTTTGAGACATGAATATACCATGGTCAATTTGATGAATCTCCATGCCAAGAAAGTAGCTCATAACTCCGAATCAGTCATTCCAAACTGCTATTTCATTAATTTCAGCACTAATGTTCTTCGTTTCCAATTTCATTTGTTCCAGTTAACAATAAATCGTCCACTATAGTGAAACTATCAGGACACCTGCATTTTTTCACTTTTTTACACAAAGAGCGGCTTCATTTTGAATCCTTAGAAATCTTTTTTGTTGAAGATAGTGATACCATCAGTTTTGCTATACCGTGCTCTAGGCACTATTTTAAACGATGTAGCACCTCCTTTAATTTGTAAACTTTGTTTTCCTTTCCAGCAATGACGAACCACATTGGCTGTTCAACGTATTTCTCCTCCTTCAATGTGCCATTTTAGAAAGTTGATTTAACATCCAAATGATATACTTTCCAATTTTTTAATGGCAGCAAGTGCAAGGAGTAGTCTTGTTGTTTCCAATCTTGCAACTGGAGAAAATCTTTCATAATAGAGAACTCCAGTTTTTTTGTGAATATTCCTACACTACGAGTCTCACCTCATGTTTGTGGATTGAACTATCCTAAGTCAACTTTTTTCTGTAGACCCATTTTATACCATCGACTTGCTTATGAGTAAACTAACATGTGTAAATTATTAGTTTTTTCAAACTTGAAGGACCATCAGATTCTCTATCTAAATTTCAGGAATGATTTCTTCATTTTCTATGTCAACTACGTCTTGAGTCTCAGTAGTAGATTGATTTTCAACCTTTGCCTCTTTTGAGTTCCAACTAGAATTCTCGCCAACCTTCATCTCTACTTATAACAACTTGTTCTTTTCAAGGCTATATATTCTTGAACTTTTTGATCTAGAGTAAAAGCTCCGTTTTTTTTTAGCTTCTCTACTCACATCAGGAATGTGAAAATAACATATTGAACCAAAGATTTTAATGTGATTTGCAGAAGCTCTAGTTCCAATCCAGACTTACAAAAGGTTTTGTACAGCTTTAGTTGAAAGCCTATTTTTCAAATACACTGTGGTATAGACTGCCTCTGGCCAAAACTTCTTAGGAAGCTTTTTCTCAATGAGCATGCATTTTACCATTTCCATTATTATTCGATTTACCAATCTGAAACACCTCGTGCCATTGTCGGTTGCCATTCTATTTCTTTCTCCTCAACATAATTTATCAAATTTTGTTGATGTATATTCCTTTCCCCTGTGTGATCTCAACTTCTTCAGTTTGCAACCAGTGTGAGTTTCTACTAGAGTCTTAAATTTCTTGAGGATAGAGAAAACTTGAGACTTTCTACTCATGAAATACACCCAGGTCATTCTTGATTAATCATTTATGAAAAGAATGAATATCTGTTTTCACTCAAGGAGGGAGTCCTCATTTGTCCATAAACATCAGTGTGGACTAGTTCCAATTCTTTACTAGCCTTTACACCACTTGAGGGAAAAGAAAGTATTTGTTGTTTTCCTAATTGACAACATTCACACACTTTTTTACTCGGATTTATAAGAGGTAAATATCTAACCAGGCCCTTTTCATAAGATTGTTTGAGCGATGATAAGTTAAAGTGGCCAAATCTCTTGCGCCAAAATCAATTTTCATCAACATTACTTCTATAAGCATGTGAACTAGGACAAGAAGACCAATTTAGTGGAAAGATGCAATTTGTCCCTTCAACATTAAACAACTCTGCTCCATATGAATCATAAATCTTACAAAATTTATTTCTAAATGTACCTTTACTTTTATGCACAAAAATAGTACCCTTAATCCATCATTTAAGCCACACTTAGTTTGTGTTTGAACCAAATTATTTTGGAAGAATGTATTCTGAAATATTAAATTGATGGAGAATGTGTGGTTAAAAAAAAAGGAAAACTTATTGATGTGATGAAAAATATTATTTTATTGAAAAGTGTGTGGTTGAAAATGAATAAAAGAATGAGAACAAGCAAACAGTGGATTAAAAAGATTGTGATCTAAATTTTGTACTAGCAAGACATTTGAGATAAGCTTAGTACCTTTACTTTTATGCACAACAATAGTCTCTTTGCCTTCAACATTAACATATTGTGAATTTTCCCTCTACACTTTGGTCTTGATTGAAGTTGTTTGAGTGATTCCGCAAGTGTACGATCACGATAAATAGTAAAATGAATTTAACAAGTCCAAGTATTGTCCCAGATAATCCTTTTTGCCTACAATCCTGCTCTAGGTAATTTGGCATGTTACAAACTTTGCAAGGTGGATATTTTTCTCTATTGTCAACCTTTTTTGTGGTTGACTCAACACCTTTACCATCATCATTTTTTCCAATAGGTTGGTTTCTTGCAGGAAATGTATTTCCTCTGTGCCTCACTTGAAAAGCTTCTTCAAGAGGCTCTTAACTTCTTTTACTAGTTCTTTATTCATAGGTTTGTAGAGATCCGCTAAGCTATATGACTGTCAACTTGCCAAGATCCTTTGATTCTTCAATTGCTGAAGTCTTTGACTCAACCTTTTCAGGCAAACTAATCAAAATCATTTCCATGATTCTTTGACAATTTTTTCTCTAAGAAGCGTCATCTGATTCACAATTTCTATGAGTTTTGAAGAGTACTGCATGACAGAATGTGCTTCAGTCATCTTCAAAATCTCGAATTCTCTCCTCAACATTTGCAACCTCATTGTTATAACTTTTTTGTGCTTGAAACTCCTCCGTAAGAATTCCCAAGCATTGTTTTGTTGTGATTGAAACAGTTCTTGGAAAAATATGTTCTGACACAGCATAATGAATGAAGGAAAGAGCTTTATGGTTTTTGGCGAACTCTTCCTTTTGCTGTTTAACTTGTGTATAGTTTGAATTTTTGCCTCATTTGCAGGCACAAAACCCTTCTCTAATGTTTTCAATAGATCATAAGCCATCAAGAAAGCTTTCATCTTTATTATCCAAAAACCATAATTTTCTCCAATGAAAACAGGAGGTGCAGGTAAATACACACTTGTTATTGTTATAAACAATATTATCTTTGGCCCTTAAGATCATAAAAGCTCTGATACCATGTAAGTTTTGTGAATGGAGAAGAATTATTCTTCTTTGTTTGTGCTTTCGTAAGGGAAAGATAAACTGCAAAAGTTAACAGAACATTCTGTTTTATTGTTCAAAGTTTTCTAAAACATGCATACACCCTTGACAAGTTTTTTAACCACTCTGCCTACTGCATAAGACTTCACATTTTTGCACCACATAATTATCAAAAGGTACGGACAACTTTTTCTTAAATTAAAGCTAAACCATACATCACAAAATGGTCACTGCATCAAAAAGATTTACTCCACTCTATAGCAAAAGGTCACTGCATCAACTTACCTAATTCTTATCATCCTTTCTTGGACAGATTCCGAAATGGACGAACCAGTTGTGGAGTTCCCACCTCTGAAAGTTAAGGATATTCCTAGGTTTGGAACAGATGATCCAGAGGCTGCCATTCAGTTCCTAGCAGAAGTGGTGGAAGGAACAAAGAAAGCTTCAGGCCTTATTTTCAACACCTTTAAAGAACTAGAAGAGCCTGAATTAGCCAAACTTCGTGAACAATTTATCAAGCCTACTTTTGCAATTGGCCCATTTCATAAATATTTTTCAGCCTCCTCGAGTAGTTTATGGACCCAAGATCGAACCTCGATATCCTGGCTGGATAAACAAGCACCCAAGTCAGTAATCTACGTTAGTTTTGGAAGTATTGCAGCGATGGATGAAGAAAAATTAAACGAAGTAGCCTGGGGGTTGACCAATAGCCAGCAACCATTTTTATGGGTTTTTCGGCCTGGATTAGTCCAAGGATCGAAATTTCTTGAAATTTTGCCAAAGGAATTCTGGGAGGCGACTAGTAAACGGGGTTATATTGTAAAGTGGGCACCCCAACAAGAAGTTTTATCTCATCCTGCCATTGGTGGCTTTTTGACTCACAGCGGATGGAACTCAACTCTAGAGAGCATTTGTGAAGGTGTTCCAATGATATGTTCATACTTCTTTGGCGATCAGATGGTGAATTCCAGATATGTGAATGATATTTGGAAAGTTGGGATTAAGTTGGAGAAAGGGCTCGAAAGAGTCGATATAGAAAGCGCAGTTCGAAAACTGATGATAGGAAAGGAAGGGGAAAATATCAGAAGGAATATAATGAGTTTGAAGGAGAAATTAAATCTCTCTCTTAAACCGGACGGTTCTTCATATCAATCACTTGATAACTTGGTTGATTTCATTTCCTCTTTCAGACCTCCTGTTTGATCCTTCTTGACTGTGATTGTCATACTTTTACAGATCTCTTTTATTTATCTCTTTATTAGTTTGATTGCATAAAACGAGTCTCTGTCAGCCAATAAATTGAGTCTCTTTTTGTATATCTCAAAAGAGTTGTTCAAGTTCTATGTTCGTGTCAGCGTTTTCTATCTTAACCATATTCTGTTTATAGTTTGTTAGTGTTTTCCTCTGTTTCCTAATAAAATGATGAAAATTACATTGTAAAATTTGTATCGCAAAAATAGTAAAAGTTTTCTAATATTTTCGATATCTATTTGGATTATTCGATATGCCCATAATATAGTTCTCGAAATAAGCTTTGAGATGACATAAGCAATTCAATTTGTAGATTCGGTTAGCATACAATCGTCGGAGAATTTTTAAAATTAGTTTGTTATCTAAATTCAAATTTATTGTGATTTTGCCCATGTTTGCGGGAAATTAAAATCAATTTTTTAGTAAATTTTGATAAAAGTTAAAACATTAATGGATTCCATGAAATATGTTATTAAAATTAATTGTTAACTTTGATTTAGATTTCAATCGATACCAAACATGATTTTTTTTACAAAAAAAAAAAAAACTGAAAGGTTGGGGGGACATGCCCCCCAGTGTCTGCCCCTGAGAACTCTAGAAGCTCTTTCGGAGTTCATATAACACTATCATAACTCATATTGATCATAGAATTTAAAAGCATCGCGAAATTACGAAACAAGGAGTTAGAGAGAGATGCTCTCAATCTAATAAGAGAAATGCTACTTGGTCGCCCCTTGCACTTGATATCCCAATAATAGTTAACTAAGAGGAATGTCAATTGGTTTGTAAATTTTTTTCAAAAAATTAACTTAAAATCGAGCGCGTGATAACTAGATAAAGAGTGCAAATAATATAATTATGGAGGTTCGATCCAACGCAATGATCTACATTCTCCGTTACCAAGCCCTCTATGTTGATTGACTTGCGGTGCAATTCAACTCTTTACAGGGCTTCCGGTAATTTACAACCAAGGAGTATCGATCCTTTTACAATGTTGAGCTTTTCGGGATTTCAACACGACTCACAATTCAAATAAATTTATAAATCAAATCTTCTCTTTTTAATGAAGGATAATCTCAATGTTGAGTACAAGAAGAGAAGTAGACTAACACTTTACTAGATATCAATGAATGAAACTCAAGTGTTAGGTGTGAAAAACTTTGATATATAGAAAGATTTTCAAGAATTAATTTGATCAAATATTTTTAATAGCAAAATAATTTGATAATAAATGATATGAGAGATTAATACAATTTTAGCTCAAAAGAATTTCAATTGAATGATCTAAAGTTGTTAAATAAATGGTAAGTGAGTTGGTATTTATAGCAGTTGAAAAGGCGAAATTTTCTATCCAATTGAACTATCCCTACTAGACGTCCACCACTGTACCGGACGAGTGAACTAGTAGTTGAGTGTCAGAAATTAGAACGGTTAAAAACTTGACCATTGGACTACCGAACATCTGCCAGACCCAACGGATGTCCGCTAGAGCATAAATCTTCGGTTTGCTCTTTTCTTGATTCTTTTAGCAAATGTACATCCTTTTGGGACATTTTCACTTAAATTTTTCAAAAGGAGCTTCATTCGTAATGAATTCAAAAAGTCAAGTGAAGACTTTTTGTCACATCGAAAATAATTCTTATGCGAGTGCTTTTGTGAAAAGTTTATATCGTGCATAAAAATTTGATTTACAAACTTGTAGTGATTCATTGCTAAGAATTGAAGCGTTTTACCTTTTACTTACAAAATCAAATCGTCTAAGTCTAATGTCTTTGATTGATTTGGCGCGAGTGTACATTTTGTTGCTTGATCTTGGATTTGGCGCAAGTGATAATTTGCCTCCGATTGTTTTGACATGGGTGCTCAATTTCCAAGTTTGATTGTAAATGCTTGATTTTCACCAGGTTCGCAACATGTATCAATAAAAACTCGAATATAAATGTTATAGATAAGAATAATTTTTTTGTTATAATCAAAACTCGAAATCAGCCATAGGCCAACAACACTATAAGAGATTCAAAGCTTTTAATTCAAACATTGCCTTTTCCTTTGTAAATGATGAATTAATAATACTGTTTTTAAGTGATTTTGGATGGCTCCTGTGGTTTTTTGAGATTCATGTTCAAAAAATTAAATTTTCTTCTCCTTTCTTGGAAGTTTTGAATTTGGCCAGCACCCTTGGCATTGTTCATGTAAGGCTCAAGTGTTTGCTTCTAGCATATTTCTACCTTATTATTGACTAATATGGAGAAAAAAATACAACAAAAGTGTCTACACAATTATTCTATATTTCAATAATACAAAACTTGTGAGAGTTACAAAAGTGTCTACACAATTATTCTATATTTCAATAATACAAAACTTGTGAGAGTTTAGTATTTATAAAGGTGAATATCAAACCCTAGAAATACCACAAAGATGGAAAAAAGATAAAAAAATCATGTGAAATAAATGAAATAATATTTTCCCAATATTTTCCAATAAAAACACATACAAAGAAGGAAAGATATATTTTCTCAAAAAATCCATTCTAATTTGGGTTAAATTTAACAATTCCCATCTTGACACAAATTTCGATGTAACGAATGAAATTCCAAAATTTTTCCACCTGGAAAAATAAACCCGATTGCAACGAAAAATTCGAACTCTCAACAAGAACTAAACATTCTCCAACACAAAAAATACTGGTCTTCTTCCACGGTATCCAACAGATAGATAAACTCAAATACCAGGTCCCTCAAAATTCACAAAGAATTAGAAATTACCAAATAGTGTCGAAGTATACCTTATAGCAGAATCAACTCCCAATATTTTCATAAAAGGCCACTAGCTAGTCTCAATAGCTCACAAATGCTAAAATCATATGCAACTGAATCAGTATCCACGTACCTATCTAATGATTTTATATCTAGCAGTTGAATACGATAGAACCACAGGTAATGGTGATAAAGCGAAATTACCCATATTCTCTAAATTCGATTGAATAGTATTCTTCAATATGGACCTTAAACCAAATCCCAAAGGTACAGTACCAAACTAAATCTCCACCACATTACTAAATATGTGCTGAATTTTCTTCACAAATTCTGTTTGATCTTGCAAGATATATAACTAGAACCTTTTCCACCCCCATTACAACACGAACACTCTTCCGAACGCTCAAGACTCCACATCTTCTAGAGAATGTGTACCCTTTTAAATCAAGAGTACTCAACGAAACGAGGTTCTTTTTCAAGTCTAGAATATGTCGAATGTGATTAAGTGTTCTACATGTTCCATCCACCAATTTCAATTTAATTCTACCAGCTACCTGACGTTGGTGCCGCGGCGCCCACTTTCAATACCTTTACTCCAAAATTTAGATTTTTTTCATCCTAATATTTTTTTTCAAGTTCAACACAAATTTCTAGCCCCAATGGGCTTTCAAGTTGAATTTCAATTAGAATTCACTAAATAAACTTGAATAAGATTTCACAATATCTTTTCAAATATAATCTCATATATTAACAATACCAACTTTTTTAACAAACAAAATATATTGGAAATACGACGCTAGTTATGAAAAAGACAAGCACTATATTATAGTTAGCTAATCACTCAAAGAGGCAATAATGTTAGAGCACTTCAAGAGACTCTTTAATTATAAAGAGTATATTATAAACTATAGAAAATATCTTTAAATTTGGAGAGATAATATTTTCATTCGCTGCAGCTCTCTATTTTGGCTTTTCATTTTACTTTTCTCAAAAAATATTTATTGATTTTTTAATATTTTATTTAACATAATTTTTTTTATGTCAATTAACCAATCAATTTGAATTGAATAGTTTAAAGAGTAGAGTTTTGAAGTATGTGATTTATTAAATACAATTATTGTACATTAATAATACAGGGTGAATTTGACTCTCTAAAGTTAAAAAGTCAAAAACGCTCTCTCTTTTAAAAAGTTAAATTAGAGATTTTCTTGAAAATCCTCTTAATAGTTCATAAGCCTTACCAAATATAATAAATAGGATTCTTTTAAGAATCAATAACGTTTTATTTAAAAAATTAAGTTTTGATTACATAAAACTTGGAAAAAAAAAAAATGAAAATCATTGTTACCAATTCGAAAATAAAACAAACAAAATGGAAAGAAAATCATTTCTAAGTGAAGAAAAACGTAATTATGTCAACTTAATAAAAAAGGAACTCTTTGTCATGACTAGAGTCACCTTCTTCAAGCTTATTGCACAATTTTCTTTGTAGATGGTGTGTAATCAACCAAATTTTGATGAAACCTGTACGCAAGAAATGAAAGGGTTTTTTCTTTCATTGAAAATGAAAGAAACCTTTAGTTGTGAAAGATTTAGTTGAGTGTTAAATAGTTTCGATGACTTTTTTCTTTGAACAATTAGATTGTGGATCTCACGTGAAGAAAATAACATTGAAATTATGGAATTATATATAAAATATCAAGCAACTTAAAAAAATGGGAACTCTTTGTCATGACTAGAGTCACCTTCTTCAAGCTTATTGCACAATTTTCTTTGTAGATAGTGTGTACTGAACCAAATTTTGACTAAACTAGTAGGCAAGAAATGAAAGTTCAACGAAAGAAACCTTTAGTAGTAAAAGGTTGAGTTAAGTGTTAAATAGTTTTGACGACTTTTTTCTTTGAACACTTAGCTTATGGATCTCACATGAAGAAAATAACATTGAAATTATAGAATTATGTATAAATTACGATATGCAAATGGAACTAGATGATGGTCGAATGAAGCTACAACCATTTTCATACTATTGCCCATGTTTGATGGTTATTATTTTGAGAAAATGGACTTTTGAATAGCGATTTATCGGAGAATGTGTGGTTAAAACGTAAGAAAAAAATTTGGATTTACATGTAAAATATTTTATTGTGTAAATATGTGATTGAAAATGAGTATAAGAATTAAAAAGTTTTGACATTGAAAATAATAATGTTCTACTGGCTAGTTGACCTACTAAACAATTCCGAAAATAATTAAAAATAATAATTATTTTATTAGAATCAATAAAGCCCAAGAGTCCAAGGCCCCAAGACCCAATCAAAGACTTTTTGATATAATGCGTGAGGCGTGGCTCGAACCCCTAACCTCCCACACAAATTCCACATTTTTACCAGTTGGGCACTTTATCTTAATTAATTATTTTTTTCACATATTATATTTATTGTATAAATATACAACACTACCCTCATTTCACCCTACACTTAATCCCTGATGGCTTATCTGAAACCGATGTTTCCAAATTTGTATTTCTGTTCAAACTTCTTGACGACAAATGTGTTAAGCCATTTCGTGATTTTTTGGCTCAATCTTTATCTGATAATCCTATAGAATGTATAGTTACCAATGCTGTTTGGTATTTCACACAACAAGTGCTGACAACCTTAAGATTCCGAGGATTGTACTCCGGACAAGCAGTGTCGGTTCACTATTAGCCTTTGCAGCTCTACCACTTCTTCAAGACAACGGTTACCTCTATGAAAGGTATGTTTTCTTTTATTTGTTATTTGGCTCAGATGTAATTGGATAAAACCAAAAAGAAAAATAAAACCAAGGAAGATGACAAAAGAAAGCAGTTGAGAGATATCAGAACGAAGGGAGATGACGAAAGGAAGCGGTTGAGTGATAAGAGTATGTAATTTAAATATTTTGATTATTGAGTTGATTCTCCTTCTGTGACGTAAGTTTGTGTTTTATCTCTATTTACTTTTTAACTTTTGATGTGTTTATTAGGCTGCACTGATGATTTTTCCCAAACACTTTCTAACCTCTCCCTCCCCTCGGGAACTCTGATCATTTCACGAGATAGGACACAATGGCCAGAATTTCATTTCTTGATTTACGGATTTGAGTAATTCTAATAATCCATTTCTTGGACAGATTCCGAAATGGATGATCCAGTTTTCGAGTTCCCACCTCTGAAAGTTAAGGATATTCCAACGATCGAGATGCATGACCCAGAGGAGGTGGAGATAGAAAAAAAACTTTAGGGATGAAATGAAACAACAATTTGAAATGACACATCTTGGAGTTATGAGCTACTTTCTTGGTATAGAGATTCATCAAATTGACCATAGTATATTCATCTCTCAAAAGAAGTACACAAAAGAAATTTTGAGGAAATTTAAGATGGAAAATTGCAAACCAACTGAAACACCTCTTGGGATTAATGAAAAACTTCCAAAAGAAGATGGGACAGTAAAAGAAAATGAAGGTACTTATAAAAGTTTAATTGAAAGCTTGTTGTACTTGACTTCAACAAGGCTAGATTTCAAGGGTGAATCCAACTTTATAGTTCAACTAGGGAGGAGACGGTTGACAATCAACGATCGTAATAGCCGAAAATATAATTCAATATATATGTAAATACACTAAAATGTAAAAGTATATACATGTGAAAATATAATTCATTATTACCTAAAATACTAAAAATAAAAAAACATACAACTATACTCTATATATAATTGTAAACTTAGACAACTGCATTCTACGGGGTCTCATACTTTGAAAACGTTGCCATATTGCCTCATTCTCAAGTTTGATTGAGCCCAACATCATCTCCACTAATTTTCTTTTCACTTATCCCTAGTTTCCTAAAAATCTAAATTCAAAAATCACAAATCAAAATCATAACTCATAGTCTCAGACAATAATATAACATAAATTCTCATTTCTCATAATTCATAAATCACAAATTCACAAAAAAAAGAAAAAGAAAAAGAGAGTGAGACTTGAAAGTTGAAATCGAACGGAAACAGTTCATTCACCAATCACCAACGACACTTATGCAAGTCTTTAATTTTCTCTATTCATCTCAAGATTAGCTTATAAATTGTGATATAGAATATGAATTATGATATCCATTGTAGTATCAATAATTATGAAATCCCAAAATTTGGTTGTGTGACAAAACTAAAGGCCAAAGGCGCTCACCATTCACCACCGTCCACTGGTCTCGTCGATCGACGATGTCAAATAGTAGGTCCGCACCTCCGCAGCATTCAATTTTCTTCTAGTCGTCTCCCTCCTGTTTTCATTTTTGGAATTGGATTAGGTTTTGTGGCTAATGAACCCATAAATCCATTCATCCGGTGGACCAATAACCATGGATTGGGCTCATTCATTGAAAAGGCCCAAACAATAAGAAAGGAAAAAAAATTTCAGGCCCAGTGACCACCCATTCTTGGCAGGCACAACCGTGTCTTCTTTCATTTCTTCCCGACGGTCGACAGACGGCGACCTGAAGCTCTTTGCAGATCCAGCACAGGCGGTCGTGGAGTCTAGCCAGGTGCCGCCCCTGCTAGATTTGATGTTTACAACAAATCTTCTTTCAAGGTTTATGCAATCTTCAAGTGACGTTCATTTCAAAACAACAAAATGAGTCACGAGGTACTTAAAATGAACTATTGGTTTTGAAGCGTGGTTTCAAAAATTTGTAGATGGATGTTTGAGAGGCTATATTGATAGTGATTAGGTAGGTAGCATGGATGGTATGAAGAGCACTACAGGAAACTATTTTCCTTCGGTTCATGCATCTCTTCATGAAATTCGAAAAAGCAAGAAGTTGTTGCACAATCTACTGTTGAGGTAGAATATATAGCAACAACAAATCAAGTTATTTGGCTCAGAAAAATTCTATGTGATTTGGGATTTAATCCAGAAAAGGCTACTGAGATTTATTGCGACAACAAGTCTGCTATTGCTATGTCAAAGAATCCAGTTCATCGTGGAAAAGCTAATCACATAAAGATCAAGTTTCATGCAGCTAGAAAGGCCGAGAAAAATGAAGAAATCATTCTTCTGTACTGCAACTCAGATAGTCATATCTTCACAAAAGCTCTTCCTAATGTTAGATTTGAACATCTTAGATCAATGCTTGGAGTCTCTAGCAAAATTATCGAGGAGTGTTGATGCAGTGATTTTTTGCTGTACAAAGCAGTAAATCTTGCTGATGCAATGACCTTTTTGTGATGTATGGTTTTAACTTTAAGTAAAAGTTGTCTGTACCTTTTGATAAATATATGGTAAAAATTGTGAAGTCTTATGTAGTAGGATGAGTGGTTGAGCTAACATAGAGTGTATGTATCATGTATGTATCAAAAAACTTGAACAAAAAAATAGAAAATTCTCTGCTAACTTTTCCAGATTATTTTTCCTTTCCTGTTGTACCAACAGAGAAGAACAGCTCTTCTCTATTTAAAATTTATACATCCAAAGAAATTGGCTTCTAAATTGGTTTATATTTTCAATCCTATCAATCCAGGGCACCATTCATTAGCTAAATTGGTCCAATCTTTAACTTAATTCTGCTAGTTACGATTAACGTTCAGAAGTTGACAGTACTCAAATTTTGTCTTCCTCAAATTTACTGATCTTTAGACTAATATATGTTATTACTTTTGTTTAAATAAATATGCAGTGAATTTTCTGACTTGGACCATTCATTGGAGCTGTCATTGCTGCATTCTACCACCACTATATTCTAAGGGCAGCAACCATTAAAGCACTGAAATCTTTCAGAAGCAATACCTAAGACAAATGTGCATTTCTTTCTCACAAGTGCATGAAAGTGGAGTGAACCTTGAAAACTGTACATGAATTCCCTCTGGAGATGGATTTCCTGTAAATTGTACCCCTATCATTTTTCTTTTCCTTTTGGCTTGAAAGTATGGGAATGAAACAAAAGACAATAGCTTTATTCATGTAAGTATTTTTAGCACAATTTATTTTGCTCGGATATAGTTCCAATCCAGTTGAAATACATGTCCATCTACATGGGCGTAATTTGAATATCTTTGTAGTTCTTTTTCTTATCGGCCAATTTTGCATTTTAGCTTATTTTTGTACTCCATTCTTACCATGTCTTTCTGGTATTGTTTATGCCTAGATATTGTCAATTCCTCATTGAGCCTCAACTTTATTTTAAACATATACAATCTTCTACTACAATTCGCAATAATCAAATTATAACCAACTTGCTATAATTAATCCCCATCCACAAATATATATCTACGCTATTAAATACCCAATAAAAATTCAACACGTGCATTGCACGTGCCTTGAACTAGTATATGGTAAAAATTGTGAAGTCTTATGTAGTAGGATGAGTGGTTGAAAAGCTAACATAGGGTGTATGTATCATGTATGTATCAGAAAACTTGAACAAAAAAATAGAAAATTCTCTGCTAACTTTTGCAGATTATTTTTCCTTTCCTGCTATACCAACAGAGAAGAACAACTCTTTTCTATTTAAAATTTATACATCCAAAGAAATTGGCTTCTAAATTGGTTTATATTTTCAATCCTATCAATCCATGGCACCATTCATTAGCTAAATTGGTCCAATCTTTAACTTAATTCTGCTAGTTACGATTAACGTTCAGATGTTGACAGTAACTAAAACAAATTAGTGACACGCCATATTTTTAAACTAGAAAGTCTCACCAAAATTTGGTTCGTACAGGCCGATCGAGGCTTATGATGGATTAGATTGTGGGTTTTTTTTTGATATATTAGATCCTAAAAATATGCTCCATCCATAAATAAATTATAGCTTAAAATATTATTTTAGCTCTTTTTCTAAATTCTATCTAGATATCTTTGAACATTCAAAAGTCTGACGCTCCCATTTTGACTTGTCCAAAAGTGAGCAAGATACAGTTCAACTAATCGATGATTAAGCCTCAGCATAGAAGAAGTATCACTATCATCAACATAATCAACAAAATAATACAACGACATCATGATCGAACAGCCGACTCAAGGAACGTTGCCGTAATGAGGAGAGTATCTTAGTAAAGATTGACCCCCTTAAAAAGCTAGATAAGTACGTTGGTTAAGATTTTTTTTATTATTATATTATTTTTTTTTCTATCGATTAATTGGATGGGAAATGTCCATTGAAAAAGTTACCATAAAGTTAAAACGTCGTTGAAAACTCTTGCCAAAAAAATAAAATATATATATAAATAAGTTCGAGATCAAATGGCAGAGCCACCACGTATGGTTAGCGTCGAGGTCAACATGCCACACTGGAATTTGGAGAAATAAATTAAGAATAATGTTATTTATTTTCATTAGAGATCATCATCCATTTACGTCGCAGGTCGATATGCCATGAAATTATAAGGTCAATTGAATATACGAATAACTTTATTGAATCTCACGTCGTATTACTTAAAAAATATTTTACTAAACAATGCTATGATTAGCAACTGGGTACTTTTTCTTTGTTTTCTTGTAGATAAAAAAAACAATATTTATTAACATATTCTATAAAATAAATCATTGTTAGTTATATTAATAAATCATATAATCCCTAAACCATTGGATTTTGGAGGTGCATGGTGGACTAAATGGTGCCTTTTTTTTTTCCTTTTCTTTTCTTTGTGTACTTTGTGTGTGTGTTAAGATTATTTAATAATAATATTAATAATAAGATCACTATACAACATTTTTAAACTATTTGAAGAGTTTATTGTGGATATATAAATTATAAGATTTAGAAATATTCTTGTGTTTTGTTTTGCTTTTTATTTTTATATATATATAAAAAAATCTTAGGTAAATAATGTTTTCATTGAATTAGATTTGTGGCTCTACTCAAATCTTATTTCTCATAAATTAACATGCCAACATTTTTTAAAAAACAAAACATATTGGAAGTATGACGCTTGATATGAAAAAGACTAGCACTAGATTGGAGATACTAGTGAAAGAAAAATATTATTACGGTCGAGTTAACTGGGAAAATTCAAAACTCAGCATCATGACTAAATTCATCTTCTTCAAACAATTTGCACAATTTTCTTCTTTTTATGGCATGCATTCAACAAATTTTGAAGACTTTTACATAAAAAAATGTTACATAGCTTTCTAATAGAATCACTTTTCATAAAAAAAAAAAAAACTCTACACAACAGCTGTGCCAAACGAAGACTAAAAATGATACTCAAAAGTCGAATTAAACTACAACCACTTTCATACCTCTAAAGAACTTTTAATATTTTTATACATTTGTTTTCAAATTAAAAAAAAATAAAATAAAATTAGAAAGTCTGTGGGGGCAGCCTATATAAATAACTCACTAGTCTTAGGAGAATCATGAGATCCGCCACCCTCTAGCTAAACGATATCCTCCATTGCTCAACATAGCACTCGGTTCTTCTTCTTCATGACTAATCATGGCCAGAACATACAGCAACATAGTAAAAGACGTCGCTTAGTACTGTTTCCATTCCCATTACAAGGACATATAAATCCCATGATTCAGCTGGCCAATATCCTTCACCACAAAGGATTCAATATCATCATCATTCTCACCAAATATAACTGTCCAAATCTCTCTAAATACCCCCATTTCATCTTACACTTAATCCCTGATGGCTTATCAGAAAGTGAAGTTTCCACAGCACATACTGAAGTTGTCCATACAGTAAAACTTCTTAACGAAAGATGTGTTAAACCATTTCGTGATTGTTTGGCTCGATTGATATCTGATGATCCTATAGAATGTCTAGTTACAGATTCTGCTTGGTATTTCACACAACAATTGGCTGAAAACCTTAGGATTCCGAGGTTTGTACACCGGACAAGCAGTGTCTGTTCGCTATTAGCCTTTGCAGCTCTACCACTTCTTCAAGACAAGGGTTACCTCACTATGAAAGGTATGTTTTCTTTTTCTTGGATATTTAAATCAAAATGCTTTGAGATGTACATGGATAAAACCAAAAAGGAACAAGACTTCAGAAAGCGGTTAAGAGTCATAAGTGTTAAGATTTGAATTCCATCTTAAAACGTCAACTTTGTTAAGAGGAGTAATCTAATCTTTTATAAGTTGGTCTCTATTTTCATATTGGTTCGATGCGAGATTTTTATTTCTTAACATGCCCCCACAGAGATGGTGACTCGTTTGAGCAGACTAATCTTGAAATTCGTGTGCTTAATTTTTTTGAATCTTAATCGAATCAAATCGTTCGTTGAAGGTTAACAGGCTCGGATACCTTGTTAAGATTTGATGTTCCATCTTAGAAGGTCAATCTTGTTAAGAGGAGTAACCTAATCCTTTATAAGCTGGTCTATATTTTCATCTTTATTCGATGTGAGATTTTTATTCCTTAACAATAAGAACGAACGAAGACGACAAAGGTAATAAGATTTTGTATTTAAATCTTTGATTAGTGAGTTGATTATCCCTCTGTAGAACAACGTAAATTTGTGTTATATATTCAATTTATTTTTCATTTTTAGTGCTTTATTTCCCCAACGCTTTTAACCTCTCCCTCCACCCGACAACTCTGAAGTCTGACCAGTTCATGAAATAGGACACCGTCTCTAGAATGCATTTTGTAATTTTTATCATCCACTTCTTGGACAGATTCCGAAATGGACGAACCAGTTCTGGAGCTCCCACCTCTGAAAGTTAAGGACATTCCAATAATTGAGATGCGCAATCCAGAGGAGGAGTATCAAGTCACAGCTATTATGGTGGAAGAAACAAAGAAAGCTTCAGGTCTAATTATCAACACCTTTAAAGAACTAGAAGAGCCTGATTTAGTCAAACTTGGCGAACAATTTCTCATGCCTACTTTTGCAATTGGCCCATTTCATAAATATTTCTCAGCTTCCTCGAGTAGTTTATGGACACAAGATCGAACCTCGATATCCTGGCTGGATACACAATCACCCAAGTCAGTAATCTATGTGAGTTTCGGGAGTGTTGCAGCAATGTATGAAGAAAAACTGAATGAAGTGGCTTGGGGGTTGGCCAATAGCGATCAACCATTTTTGTGGGTTGTTCGTCCTGGATTAGTTCATGGCTCAGAATGGAATGAAATTTTGTCAAAGGAATTCTTGAAGGCAATTAGTAGAAGGGGATATATTGTAAAATGGGCTCCTCAGCAAGAAGTTCTATCTCATCCTTCCATTGGTGGATTTTGGACTCACAGCGGATGGAATTCAACTTTAGAGAGCATTTGCGAAGGTGTCCCAATGATATGTTCGCCTTTCTTCGGTGATCAGAAGGTAAATTCCAGATATGTGAATGATATCTGGAAAGTGGGGATTAAGTTGGAGAAAGGGTTGGATAGATTCGAAATAAGAAGTGCGATTAAAAAACTAATGGTGGGGAAGGAAGGGGAAGATATGAGGAAGAATATAATGTGTTTGAAGGAGAAATTAGATATTTGCTTGAAATCAGGTGGTTCTTCTCATCAATCACTTGATAACTTGGTTGATTTCATTTCATCTTTCAGATCTTCAGTTTGACCCTTCTCGACCTTGATTTTGTTATATTATTTTTGATTGCAGATTTTTGTAAATATTTCGAAGCCTATAATAAATTTGGTATTTCTCAGTGTAATGTTAGTGTTTTCTATCTCCATCATATTCTATTTATAGTTTGAACTCGATTGTTGCGTGCATGTGTTTCTGTGGTTTCCTGTGGGCAGTCCAAACATGTTCAGCTTGAAAGGGTTATGCCGCAGTTCTTTGAATTTAACTTTCCTATAACTCCCATGTCTTGATAAAGAAAATTAAGATTCCCCTATTTGGTCCGGGTTAAAATCTGATTTTAATTCAAGTCAAAGTCAAACAATCAATATTAATTACATTTTTCATGAGTCTCACAACTTTTCAACCACACATTTCAAATTTTTTTGTCACAATCTACTAAAAATCTAATTTTAATTCCTACCAAACAACTTTAATTATTTATTGAATAGTACATAACTAAGAAGTTTTATTTGTGGGAAAAATTACTCTCTTAACCTTTGCGATGTCCAATGCCAAAGAACTTGCTAAAATCCTCTGTCCTCGACATGCAAACAGTCATCACTAATATTATAGCAGACTGTTATGCCCCAAACCAACTATTACTAAGGATCAAAGTTTCCAAACATCACAAAATTACAAAAATTAAAGGAAATCAGAACACAAGGAATTTTCACCCCGAAGGGCCCAAATGTTTATTCTTGCGACATAATCACCCGTTGAGCATCTGCAACGAGATATAACTCTAGATCCACTAGGAAAGAACCAAGAAATAGTGCAAATTTACGAAGAAACCAACAGTTTCTTTGAGTTCTATCTAGCCTATATTACAAACCATAATCACACAACTCTCAATCTCTAAAAAGACTGTACATAACAACGAGGTGTTCACAAAGAATAGAGATTGAAGAAACCACAAAGATCAGATTTACAAGAGAAAATCCAAACTATCACTCAGAGAAAAGGGAAACGAGGAGACTCAAAAGACAGAACAATCTGGAAGCCAAACAAGAGCCAAGATCAAGTCACATATCTATCCAACTGAACAATCACCAACCAAGGATCAGAATGAAACCACATGTATGGCAGATTCTCAACCATAAAGTGGCCAAACCCGTCTCCACTTAAATGAGGCCCAATTTCTCAGATGGCCCAACAAGGCCAAGAATAGTGAGGCAGCCCAAATACATTAACATAGACCATATGAACTCTATCAATCGAGTCGATTTACAGTATGAAGAACCACCTTCACTAATAGCCTTTCTTGCTAAATTTGCCATATGATGAACCTTCTTCAAGAGCTCATCCCTCCTCACAACCACTATATCTCTAATCACCTTCTCTATTATCATCCTATCACTAAGTGTCTTTCAAATCTACTCTAACCTTTCTAACAAATACATAATTTATTGTTTGATTTACAACATAGGGTCCGCTCATAGGGACGTTTGCCACTACACACTCCAATGTCGAATTCCATCCACAATGGGTAAAAAATGCACCAACATCCGAATGGACTAAGACCTCTTCTTGTGCTGCCCATCCCACTGGGTAACCTCTCGCCTTTGTACATCCTCTAGCTCGATCGGAATATGACTCTCCCTAGGGTTTCCAGTTATTGAATCTGGCCTCATACCTCTGCCCATTACTCACTAGCCACTACAAAATTCTAACAGTTCATTATGAGTTCATATGGTAACACTTGCAAAAATCTCATAAATCACAGATTCAATAGGCTGCGAGTCATGCCAATTAAGGCTTCTTCCCAAAAACTACCCGCGAGACTTGAAGAGAAGTTTTTGAGGCCAACCAGGATTTTAAATGAGCATGGAGAGGTCCAAATGAGAACAAATTTGGAATGAATTTCTGCATTTGATTGAGGATTGGTCCTTCTTACTTTTCAAATATGTTGAGTATTAGCCCTCTACCTTCAGTACTTCTTCGAGACTCGTATTTGATGGTCTGGAAACTGGGATCATTCGCATCATTGACCTGGTAAAATGCAGGAAAGTCACGCCGTCTACGGAATCCCTCCATTTTCGGAACACATGTTCCTTTTCCCAATTTATCCTCATCCTTTCCTGTATAACTTTAAATGATTAGAAAATGAGAAAATCAGTTTTAATTTATATAATATGCTGAGAATCAGTTTCATACATGTTAAGCTACTTCACCAGAATAATTGATTTCTTGTGTTAGGCCAAGAACACATGATATTATACTAAGAGATATAAAATACAAAACCTTTCTCTGAAAATAAAGTGTAGAAATTAAAAGAACACAATCGATATATTTCGACCTAAGCCCCGAAGGCTCCGTGATCATTTCTAATACCTACATCCCACATTAAGCATCCAATAACATGTATTATGCTCGATTCCACTATAACGCCCAAAATGGCAACAAAGGTTACAACAATGTTCAGACAATCACAAAGAAAGGAATAGAACACTTATCTCTCTCACTTTACAGCAATCGATCTATGCGAATCACAAAGAATCACATCAGAACCTCAAAATCAACCAAATAGAAGCATGAAAACTTCCTAACAGATATTCACTCAGAATATTATCACTACGAGACTACAATATTACAAAACACATTCTCAAATCAAGAATTTGAGAAGGAATTACAGAGAGATCGAAAGAACACGGAGAAAACCCTCAAGAACGGCGCAATCTCAGAGAGAGAGAGAGAATGAAAACCCTAGAAAGCAACTCCTCGAATATGCCAAAATAAAATAAAGCATCATATTAGAACAATCCAGAATCCTATTCAACATCCAAGATATGTCTACGTGTCGCAATCCAGTTGTAAGTCTAATTTAACAAAGTTACATTTTTGTAAACATGATTTTACCAAATTATGGAAGCAACAACATTAAACCCGATTCAATTCCAACAATTCCACCTTGCTACCAAAATCTGGATTATAGTGTAGTCTAGAACATAATCTCAAGCAATTCTCATTTGCTCAAAGTACCTGCACATGCACCACAAAGATTCAACAGATAACAGTTTCAAACAGTTTTTAAACTTATTCTAAGGAATTACTTTAGTTCCCATATCCGATGGATTAAGTTGTGTTGAGACTTTTCTAATTTTAAGAATCCCTTTAGAAATGATATCTATTATAAAATGATATTTAATATTAATATGTTTAGTTCTATCATGAAACATATGATTTTTTGCTCAAATGAATGGTACTTTGATTATCAGACAGTAACATAATATCATTTTCAGTGAAACCAAGTTCATAAATCAACTCATTTAACCATATTCACTCTTTAACAACATCAATGTCAGTAATATATTTTGCTTCAGTTGAAGATAAAGCAACAACCCTTTGAAGTTGTGATTTCCAACTAACAATAGTACCACATAAGGTATAAAAGTAAGAAGAAGTTGATCTCCTATTGTCTTTATCTCCAGCAAAATTAGAATTAGTATATTCCTTTAAGGTTACACCATTTTTTATTGATTTAAACATTAAACCCAAGTTAGGCGTATCTTTAAGATATCTAAACAGCCATTTTAGAGCATTTCAATGTTCTTCCTCTGGGTTACTTATAAACCTACTCAATATGCTAATGCCAAATGCTAGATCGGGTCTAGTACAAATCATCAAATACATAACATAACCAACAACATTTGCATAAGGTATTTTTGACATTCTAGCATACTCTTCTCCAGAATTAGGACAACATTCAGAGGAAAGCTTAAAATGATTTGCAAGAGGTAAAGTTACAGATTTACAATCATACATATTAAATCTTTTCAAAACATTAATAACATGTCTTTCTCTTTATTTCTACAAATTTGCATGCCTAATATGCTTTTAGCAGAACCAAGGTCTTTCATTTCAAATTCAGACTTTAATTTTAATTTGATACCATCAATTTCAGCTTTATCATAACATGCAAGCAACATATCATCCACATAGAGAACGAAATAAAGAGAACTTTCATATTCATCACCTTTAAAATATAAACAAGTATCAAAGTGGCTTCTTCTAAAACCAAGTTTCAGAACAAAGTTATCAAATATCTTATACCATTGTCTAGGAGCTTGTTTTAATCCATATAATGATCTTTTTAATAAACAAATAGTATTTTCAGGATTTCCAATTTCAAAACCAACAAGTTGCTTCATATAGATAACTTCATCTAAATCACCATAAAAGAATGCAGTTTTAACATCCAACCGATCAAGCTCCCATTTAAAATGAGCAACTAAAGCAAGCAAACATCTAACAATAGAATATTTCACAACAGAAGAAAAGATTTTAGTGTAATCACCACTTGACTTTTGAGTAAAACCTTTTGCAACAAGTCTAGCTTTATACCTAATGTTTTTACCATCTCCTTCCCCTTGTTTTATTTTATAAATCCACTTACAATCAATTAGTTTCTGCCCTTTAGGTCTCTTAACAAGTTCCTAAGTCTTATTTTTTAAAAGTGAAGACATTTATCTTCCATGGCAGCTTTCCAATTTTTACTTTCCTTACATTTTATGGCATCATCATAGGAGTTGGCTTATTTTTAAATTGTCTTGATAAGTGAAAAATGAAAAAAAACAAAATCATCACTGTCAAATCTAATAGCTAATTTGCCTCATTTCCCTATCTCTTGTGAGCTAATACTCATCAGTAGGGAAAACAGTAGAATCAGATCCTTTAGTTCGATCAATTTTAGTTTCAGGTTCAACACCAACTTCATCTACTAAAGGTACAGGATTACCGGGTTCAATTTAAGGAGGCTTCACCTCAATTTGAACATCTTTGTCAGATAAACCTTTATCTTTTCCTTCTAAACATGACAATAAGGACTCATAAAAAACAAAATTCTTTTTAACAATGACTCTATGCCCCTTTTCACATTTAACATATAATCTGTAGCCTTTAACATGTTCATCATAACCTAATAAAATACATTTAAGAGATCTATGTTCCAATTTTCCAATATTTTAATGAGCAAATGCAGCACACCCAAATACCTTTAAGTGAGAATAATTCACAGAATCATCAGACCATACAGATTCAGGCACATCAAAATTCAAAGATTTAGTAGGACTTTTATTAATAAGATATGCAGCTATTTTAACGACTTCACCCCAAAATAATTTAGGCAAACTAGAACCTAGTAGTACACGTCTAACTTTATTTAATAGAGACTTATTCACTCTTTCAGCTATTCTATTTTGTTCAGGAATATAAGTAACCGTTCTATGTCTCAAAATACCACTTTCTTTACACAAGTTGTTGAATTCATCATTGCAAAATTCCAAACCACTGTTAGTCCTCAAAATTTTTATTTTGTGTTCAGTTTGGTTCTCAATTTGAGTTTTCCAGTTCTTAGAAGTTGAAAAAGTTTCATCTTTAGTTTTTAGTAAGAAAACCCAATTTCTTCTTTAATAATCATCAATGATGAGCAAAAAAATATTTAAAACCAAATAGAGTACACAGTTTCACAAATCAGCATGTAAATATTCCAATGTTTCTTTGGGTTTATGAATTCTATAGGAAAAAATAGTTTGACTTGTTTCCCTATAATACATTGTTCATAAGAACAAAAATCACCAAAACTTTGTTTTCCAAAAACTCCTTTTAATTATAAAGAATTTAAAGCCTTTTTTCCAATATGTCCTAGTCTATGATTCCACAATTTAGCAAGTGTAAACTGTTCAGATACATCAGAAGCGGTTAAGCCAAGCAGAGGTTTTGTTTTCAAAAAATAGAGACCATGTCTCTTAGGGGTACTAGTGAGTAAATCATTGCCCCTAAGAATTTTAATGTGTGATTGACCCATATTTATGTTAAACTCCATATCATCTAACATACATAAGGACACCAAGTTTCTCTTCAAGTTAGGTATGTACCTAGTTTCTTTCAGAAACAAAACATTTCTATTTTCCAATAACAGTTTTATAGTCCCTATTCCTTTTACTTTACACGTAAAATTATTTCTCATTATTACTTATCCTCCAACAACCCCTTTAAAATCAAGAAAACAATCTTTATTTGGGCACATATGAAAAGAACAACGAGTCAAGAATACATTCATCACTCAGTTGTTTTTCCATATTAACAAAGACCAAACCAGAATTAAACTTAGATTTATTATACACCAAAGCATTACCCCATTCATCAAACTTATTATCTTTTAAATCATTTTTCTTTTTAAAACAATCTTTGGCAAAATGTCCCAATTTTCCACAGTAATAGCATTTCTTACCTTTAGCCTTAGCTTTGGACTTATGCTTATCATTAAATCTTTTTATTTTTATTTTTTTTTTGTTTTCTGCAAAATATTTAGGATGAAAATTTGATTTACCAAAAATTTCCCCTTTCACAAGCAAACCATCTCCAGATTGATCATTACTAGAATCAGATTTTAGCTCAAGGGCCTTATTCCTCAAAGAATTTATTATGACATTAGTAGTAAATTCTTTCCTACCATACTCTAGAGCAACCTTGATGTCTTTATATATGTCATTAATAAAGTTTAACAAGACTACAACCATTTGATCTTTTGAAAATCACAGTTAGCCAAGTCTTGGGTAAGTTTTGTAAATCTATTAAAGTTTTCATCCAAATCAACAGAGTGATCCATTTTGAAGGAGAAGAATTGTTTTAACAAGAAATACTTATTTGGAGTAGTCTTAGTCGCATACTTAGCATGAAGTTTGGTCCAGAGTTCAGAGACAGTTTTAGTCTCACCTATACTTCTTATCACATTTTCAGATAAGTACAGGAAAATAGTACTACAAGCAACTTCTTCAAGTTCACATTTCTTTACATGAAGTAATTCAGCATGCCAACTATCATCTAAGGCATTAACACATCTCATTTGTATTAAAATAGCCTTCGTCTTTTGGCTCCACAAGTTAAAATCAATTTTTCCATCAAATTGATTGACTTCAAATTTAGCATAGGCCATGATAAAGTCAAGCAAGACTCACAAACAGAAGACACTTAAAACAAATATGCAAAGAACAGTAAGAGTATAGATTGGTGGCAATTAAAAACTCACAGTAGTACACACAGTAAAACAAGAATTTCAGATATGAGGCACTATCAGAGAATATGCAGATTGAAATTCTAAAGAAGCCACATCAATAGAGATCACAGTAATATTGTTTCACAGATTTCTCCTGCAAGATTCCCCAGGTGCACACCGTACTTGATCAATATCATATTCTCATGGCCTCGTAGGAGCCTTTGGACAAAGACTAGGATCAATAGGGTTCTAGTGCACGGTAAATCAAGGGAAAATCAAGAAACTCTAAGAGTTTGAAAAAGAAATTAACAAAAGTTTAGAAAGATCTCACCCATCGAGTTTAAAACTCGATGCTTTGCAATTTTGCTTAACAGCAATTCCAAAGATTTTAGGATCCTTTTCAGATCAGCCTTTCTACTCCAAGATCCAGGTATCTTGCTCCTTGTATAATGGTTCTAATACCACTGTTAGGCTAGGAACACACGATATTAGATCAAGAGACAGAAAAATACAAAAGCCTTCTCTGAAAATAAAGTGCTGAAATTAAAAGAACACAATCAATATATTTTGGCCTTAGCCCCTAGTTTTGGTGATCGTTTCTAACATCTACATCCCCCGTTAAGCATCCAATAACATGGATTATGCTCGGTTCCACTATAACGCCCAAAATGGTAACAAATGTTACAACAATGTTCAGACAATCACAAAGAAATGAACATAACACTTATCTCTCTCACTTTAGAGCAATCGATCTATGCGAATCACAAAGAATCGCCTCAGAATCTCAGAATCAACCAAACATAAGCATGAAAAACTTCATAATAGATATTCACTCAGAATATTATCACTACGAGGCTACAATATTACAAAGCACCTACTCAAATCAAGAATTTGAGAAGGAATTACATAAAGATCGAAAGAACACAAAGAAAACCCTCAAGAACGGCGCAATCAGAGAGAGAGAGAGAGAGAGAGAGAGAGAGAGAGGCAATCCCTCAAATATGCTAAAATAAAATAAGGCATCATATTAGAACAATCCACAATCCAATTCAACATCCAAGATATGTCCACGTATCGCAATCCAATTGTAAGTCTGATTTAACAAAGTTGCATTTTAGCAAACACGATTTTACCAAATTATGGGAGCAACAACATTGAAGCCTGTTGAATTCCAACATCTTGAATACAAATATTAGCCCAGAAAGCAGAAGCACTATGGTTCTGAAGCAAACAAAATGAATACCCATCTCTTCAGCTACACGAGCAGCAAAACTGAAGATTTCATCAATTATTATGCACGTGACAGGCCTTTGACTGCAGTTATCACTTGGCCTATCCGTTGACAACATCAGGTTCCGAAACTCTTGATTCTCAAACCTCTTTCAAGCTCATCATGACTTTCATGGTCGCTCCCCATTGCGGGGGTGGTGAGGAGGCAGACTGTCAGAGCTAGTGGCAATAGGAAAGCTGGGGTGGGCCATGAAGTGAGCCTGCAAGCTGTCATGAACTAGGAGGCAGTTTTGCGGACAGTCTATAAGAGCACAGTTATGTAAGTATGGAGAGGTAGAGGAACTTGGCGAGATTCAGCATGAACTTCACTTGGCCTCGCATTGGCAATGGGAAGATGAGAATGTGTGGTGGGAGTTCTTGAATTGATTGAGCAAATTTTGATACTCCCTGCAAGCTATAATTGGTACTAATACAACTCTTTTCTTCACAACGTTGGATGGAATAGTTGCAAGTCTATGACATCCAAACTCAAATACAACACAACAAATTAAATCTTTCTTAAATTTAGGAATTATTACGTGCATTTGTTTTCATCACATCATTTCAATGCAAATTTATAGTAGATTCAAAACTAGACAACCACCACAATATGTCTTGTTAGTTTTGTTCGACCCCTACAATATACAATCTGTCTCAACATTATCTTGCCAGTTATCCTTTTTAGATTGATTTTATGTCACAAAATATGCTAGATGTGGTTAGTATGCAATATTATATTACAATACGCCTCATCAAACAAAGCAGCTTTCTTGCAACAAGGCCGACATCATTGCGAAATGAGATATTATGGTTCATTATAATACATACTACTCAATAATAAGATGGACTCCAATTTTAGTATTTTACAATCATACAATACCAGCCATGTATCAATGCTAGCAAGCAACAATTAGTAAGTGTAACTGGAATTCTCTTCCCTTCAAAATAAACCTAATGATGATGCTCATAATATCATGGCCCCCTTAAAAACTCAATCAATCTGTCCAAATTACTGTATGATGAACCACCTTCACTAATAGCCTTTCTTGCCAAATTAGCCATGTGATCAGTCGTCTGCAAGAATTCCTCCCTTCTCACCACCATTATATCCCTAACCATCTTCTCTACTATAATTCGATCACAAGTGTCTTTCATATCTAATCCAAGCTTCCAAACCTCACTAACAAACCTACTATTTATCGCCTGATCTGCATAATAAGGCCAGCAAATCATAGGCATTTTCACCATTATACTCTCCAGAGTCGAATTCCATCCACTATGTGTGAAAAATGCACAAACCGCCGGATGGGTCAAGACCTCCTCTTGAGGTGCCCATCCCACCAGGTACCCTCTCGCTTTTGTACCTTCCTCTAGATCCACCGGAATCTGCCTCTCCCCATTGTTTCCAATAATAGAATCTGGCCTCATTACCCACAAGAACCTCTGCCCACTATTAACTAGCCCGTACCAGAACTCTAACAGTTCGTTTTGAGTTAACAAGGTAACACTTCCAAAACTCACATAAATTACAGATTTTGTTGGCTGGGAGTCGAGCCAAGTCACACAGCTGAGGTCTTCCTCCCAGAAACTGCCCGAAGCACGCGAGGGTTTGCTTGTTTTAGCTGCCAACCGGGCCTTCAAATGAGCATGGAGTGGACCGATGGAATACAAGTTTGGTATATGTTTCCGTATTTGATCAAGAACTGGCCCTTCCAAATCTTCAAATGTGTTAAGTATGAGTGCTCCAGCTTTAATGCTTTTTCTAGTCTCTATTTTGATAGACTGGAAGCCCGGATCATTAACATCGTTCACTCTGCAAAACCCTGGAAGGTCACGGCGCCGGAGAATCCCCTCCATTCCCGGCACACTTTTTACCATTGAATCCATCTCTTCTTTTTTCCAATATGTCAATTTATCTTCATCCTTCCCTACACAAAGACAGAAATAAAATTCGAAATACATCAGCAGGACAATCCAACAAACCCCTTTTCACATACCATCCACATGTTTACTTGGAATAGTATAATACCTTTTAGAGGGACCTCGCCTGCATCAATAATTTCTTGAATGCAAAAATATGCCCAGAAGGAGCACGCTGAAATAGTCCTGAAATAAATGTACGGAATTCCCTTTTCTTCAAGCAAAGGAATAGCAAAACTCAAGACCCCATCCATGATGACACAGGTGACCGGCCTTCGAGCACCGGAATGACTCAGGCAATCGGTGGACTCCATCAGCCTACGGAACTCTGGTCCCCCTGTTTCTTTAAGACTCAACAGAATCTCCAAGATGCGATCGCCAGAACGGGGGTGGTCTTCCGGGAGGCCATCAGGAATGGTGACAAAGCGAAAGCCAGGGTAGCGGGCGAAGTGAGACTGGACGTTGGCGTGGAGGAGGAGGCGGCCATGAGTGAAGTCAGAGGGGAGCATGGTAACATGGAGGTTGGAGAGGCAGAGGAGCTCAGCAAGCTTGAGCATAGAGTTCACATGGCCCTGCAAGGGGTAAGGGAAGATGAGAATATGTGGCGGGAGTTCTTGTGCTGATTCTTGGCGTCTCATTTCAGCGTTTCAGCAATCTTAACTTTTGATAGAGCAAGTTTTGGTAGTCCTAGGGAACAATATGAATTGTGATTGAAGCGCTTACAGAGGCAAATGGACTGTCATTGAATTAGATATCTTTAAATCTTGTTGGATAGCGTACATTGGTATCTTTGGACTAGGATCTTGGAAAAGCAAAAATTGTCCTGTATGTCCTGTATTTTAGACATTGGGGAAATGAGTTGAATTGGTCAAACCACACAAATATTTTGTCCAAATGACCTTCGACTAAAATGAATAAAAAAAAAAAAAATTTTAATTATTTAAAACTGTCAAAAGACCCATTTACCTCCCTTGTATAATCAAATAAAAGAAGAATTTTGGGTATCTAAATTTTTTTGAAAATTCGAACTTTCAACCTCTATAAAATTAAGATGAGTCTCACACCACTAGGACATTAAATAATATTAATTATTTTTATTGCAATAACCTATATATATCTTGACAAATTATATTCAAATTTATAAGGTTTAAGAATTTGAACCTTTAACCTTTAAGAAAAGATTTACTAAAATGTTATCCACACCAATAGGACATTGAACAATGTTGTTTAATTTGCTGAATTATATATATATATTCAAATTTTTAATGTCCAAGTATTTGAAACTTCAACCTCTAAGAAAAAATGATTCTTCACTAAAACATTGAACAATATTATTTATTTTAATGCAATAACATATATATAACCATATAGTTATGAATATCTTGAAAAATTATAGTCAAATATTTCACTTTATTTTATATACGTATTATCGATTATGTATTGAAAGATTAATTTTAATAAATATGAATTGAATGTCTACAAAATTTATGATTTCGAAATATATAAATAATTAGTGACAATTAACTTAAAAATCTTTAATTTTATTTCAAATAATTGTTTTTATATTTTTAAGTAATCATCCACCGGTCCAAACATTAAATCTTTTATTTTTTCCCTTTCATCCCCCACGTAAACTTTTTACGGCGTGCAAGATATACTTTTTCTATACCTTAAAAAATATATTTGTTGTTTTATATACCTTAAAACAATATATATGTCATTTTAATTAAGATTAAAATTGAAACGATATCAATGTCGTCAAAATTGCACTGAAACGATAATGACATTGTTTGGCTAAAAATAACGATTTGATCGTCCACAACCACCCAACATGCCTTCAACATACATATGACGATTGAAAAATGTCATCAAGTGGGTTGATGCACTCGAATGACTTAGAAAGAATGAACGAAGACACTTTCTTTCTATTAGAATAGTTCGAAAGTTCTATATAGTCATGAGAACACAAATATCGTCATAGTTTCTTTTGAGTGAGATTAAACCCACTTGATGACCAATTTCGATCATCCTACATATGTCGAATGCATGTCGGGTTGTCGTGTACAATCGAATCGTCATTTTTAACAAAAACAATATAATTATCATTTTATATGAACTAAAATCATATATATGTATCATTTTAGTTATGATTTAAACTGAAACGATATCAATGTCGTCAAAATTGTACTGAAACGATATGAACATCGTAATGTATTAAATCCACAAAATAACATAACGACGTCCATATCGTTTCACCACAAATTTGACGAGTTTGAAATCGCTCCAGTTCAAATAATAACTACAACGATATAGATATCGTTTCTTTTCATGAAAAACGATAATTATATTGTTTTGGCTAAAAATAACGATTTGATCGTCCACAATCACTCAACATGCCTTCAAAATATGTATGACGATTGAAAAAGGTCATCAAGTGGATTGATGTCACTCGAATGACTTAGAAAGAATGAACGAAGATATTTTCTTTCTATTAGAATAGTTCGAAAGTTCTATATAGTCATGAGAACACAAATATCGTCATAGTTTCTTTTGAGTGAGATCGAATCCACTTGATGACCAATTTCGATCATCCTACATAAGTCGAATGCATGT